>BSBK01007516.1:0-12500 GCA_027943335.1 Chamaecyparis obtusa
TGATAGAAAATCAGAATGTACCTTCATTATTAGTGCCAGGGTTCTGTCCCAACTTTCTTGCAGGATCTTACATGTTTGTATAGCAATTTGGACTTCTGCAGAGAGTTCAATCATGTGATCTGCTATAGAGAACTGATTGTCATGAATCAATGTTTTGGAATGTTCAATGTGCTTATATATTGTATTCATGATGGGAAGGATGTCTAGCAGTGTGGGACCGGATCCTTGTGTCTTCTTTCAGTAGACCAGACTGCATATTTGATAGGTGTGAAATTTTCATGTGATGAGCAGAGCTTGAACTTGGTTCAAGTTTGCAGCTTCTGTATGCTAATCTTCATGTCCTCATCCATTTTATTCATTTTATCCTTAACATCCTTTGTGAACTCGGCAATGTTGCACAATCTGGCCAAAAGAGAGGTAGCATTCGAATAGATAGATTCAGTGTTTGACAAAACTGAAGACAATTCTACTTGGTTAATAGCTATGTGCTGAGCAATGTGCTCAAGCACTTTATTGTTGAATCTCTTCTCGGCTCTTTCAACTAATTTTTCTATCCCAGATGAATCCTCATTGTATTTATCAACTGCTTCTGCTATTGTAACAAAACATGTTGGGAGGAGTCTACTTTAATGCCTAATACATCAGACAAAATGTCCTTAGCATCCTTGATGATTTGAT
Source organism: Chamaecyparis obtusa (assembly GCA_027943335.1). NCBI lineage: Eukaryota > Viridiplantae > Streptophyta > Pinopsida > Cupressales > Cupressaceae > Chamaecyparis > Chamaecyparis obtusa. The sequence continues at coordinate 679 of BSBK01007516.1, forward strand.
ATTCCTTGTCTCTCTCCTCTTTAAGCTTCTTTTGTTTTGCTTTCCTTTGGAGGATCTCACCTATATTTTGCATTTGGTCCACTGATAGATTTGCAAAATCTAATGTAGGAATCTCTATCTCTTCATCTAGGTCTATATCCTCTACTACAATCTTACCCAAAAATTTTATACTCGGTAGAGCCTTAGGCTTATCTGAACTTAATGCTTTGGTAGTAGTGATAGTAGATAAAGTAGGGCTGGCTATAGATACTGGTATACTTTCTACTGGAGAGCTTAAAATATTTACACTTGAAGATTCAAAAATTGGAAAACTTACTACTGGAAAACTTGATGATGCGGGAGACTGCAACTCGGTAGAAGAAATGGTAGCTGCTTCTATTGTTGCTATGGATGATTGGACAAATGTGGAAGTTGTCACAACCATGCTTGAAGGTGTCTCCAGGCTGGATATAGAAACTTTTACTGGAGAGGTAGGAAGGGATGCAATGACTTCTACTGCTATCCTCATAGTATCATCTACCTCAGTGTCTTCTTCTTGTTCATCATTGTCATCTTCAATATCTTTTATTATTACTGTTTCAATACTCGGTTGGTGAAGGTGGTATATGTTCTTCCATGTAGCATTTGCAGCCTTCACAACCGATTCAATATTGTTGATCAAAATCAAACAAGTATTGAACTTCAATGTCATCTTATTTTCATTTCTTTTAATGCCTCTTTACTTCATCATTTTTCAAGCTCGGCATTAATTTTCTCAGGGTTTGATCAAATATATCTATCACAGTTTGCTTTGCATTGCTCCATCTCATTTTTATTGGATTTAATAGAACTGCTGGAACCTGTGGGGGCTATTTCTTCAGGAGAGTATTTCCACTGTCCCATCTTTTCAATAACAGCATCTTCTATTTCCTTCTGTTTTTGTTTCTGATCTGGTTTCATATTTTAAGGATTTTATGTTACTTACTCCAGATCCTGATCCATCTCTAAAGAGTTTGAGTTTTTCTTGAAGGTTTAGAGGGGGCCTTTTGAATACTATGTCTTTATCTGCCTTGTCTGCCTTGTCTGCCTTACCTCTTGTATTTCTCCTTGTAAATATAGCAGTAGGAGGCTTAGGTGCCTTAGTGATGAATACCTTTCCTTTCTTCTTTGCAGGTTCTGGTTCCTCTGTTTTCTCATCCTTTTCCTCTTCTTCTTCATCCCTTTCTTCTTTGTCCTCGGTTATCATTTGCATTTTGGCTATCCTCTTCTTTCCTTTGTTTACCACCTGTGGAAGCTTATGCTTAGTTCAATTCTCACCTTAGCTTCATCATATGTTCCGAAATATGGAGCTTTGGGATTGACAGGCTGATTAAGAAGAGCTTCAATGATATTCTTGGTTTCATCAATATTTACCTCATAAGGAAGAGGTTTTACATATACAGTCCTCAGTTTAACTGCTTGAATATATACATTATCACAATCCACCATAAAACAAATGTCATCTTTGTAATCTTCCACCAACTTCTGTGGAATCCAGAATCTATCATTCATTTTCTCTTTGAAAGACTCAAAATAATTATCCATGGTGCTTTCAAAGTTTTCACCCATTTCTGAGATGTATTCATTTATTTCATAGAGGACTGGCACATCTTTTCTCCATACAACTTTTCCTTTAGAAGGGAAGAATTTCTGAACATAGAAGAAGAAACAGACCAATAAGGATCCAAACTTACATGGATTGTTTTTGGAAGTTTTAATGCTTTCCATGTTTTTGTTTAAACTGTTTTAACAATAAGTCTGCTAGGTCAAATGTCAAGTTATTCTTGAACCACTTTGTATGCTAGGTCAATAGCTTCACAAGAGACACTGTTCTGTCGACTAGAACTGTAAATCTTATGGGCAAATGATGTGTGTACCAAACTTCAGTTTAGCATCGGTAATGCTGCTAACTTTCATGCCTCTACCGTCCCACTCGGCTAGGGTTTTCTTCTCTAGTTTCGTCCGACCTAGGGTTTTGGTAGTTTTTGCTTTGTTCAACATGGGAAGACCGGTGATTTGTTGAATCATCTTCTTTGTGATCTCAATAGGTTGCTCAAGCCAAATCTTGCCATCATGTACACGGTTGAGAATGTATCTAACCCATTTATCTCAAAAGTTTCGAGGTAGATGTGCAATGTGAACTAAACCTTTATCTTCCAGATGTTTGTGCTCGGGTTTCAGAATACCATCCACACACAGTTCCTCACGCACAATATCTAGTTCTAGGTTCCCCATTTCATGAATTGAACAGTTAAAATGATTGCGGATATCGTTAATAAGCAGTACCTTAGGAGGAATCTGAGATTGAGCTCCGTTCGGATCTAGGGCTGCTGCAATTGCGGGCACGATCTTGAAATCGGTGCTTTCCATTCCCCTTGGACTAACATATCAGATCCTTTCTTCGCTGAAGTGCTGGATGATGCCATGATAGCTCACAAAAAATTCCTTTCGCAAAAGTATTGAATCGCTGGGTTGCTCTTGAATTTTTCTGCTCTCACAGTGCTAAAGATTCGCGGTGAAGAATGAGTTCGATTACTTGCTTTTTGTTTACAACTCTGTCATTAATGCTTAGTACAAATTAGGGTATGAATTCTGACAGACTGTCACCCACTAAGAATTAATTGCTCGGTAAAGACTTCGCAACTCAGTGAACTCGAGAATTCATATTGCTCTGACCTCGCTCGGTGAAGACTGATACCGACCTTGCTCGGTGAAGACTGATACCGACCTCCCTGCATCTTGCATGCTGATTTAGATCTTTCTTTTAATTTCAGTTCTGGAATTGCTTGAAATTGGTCTATGAGAATACAGTTCTAGTGCTTTCTTGGAAATTTAGTTTGAGTCGGTAGAGCCATCCATTCCATTACTTGGACTGGATTGCTCGGTAGCTTTAGGAATCCATTTTTGTCTTACCTGTTTTCCTGACCTTAGTTGCTTCATTCTTCTTTCCATCTTCAACTTCACTAGCATTCATGCAGTTTCTGGCTATGTGACCGAGTTTAGTGCATTTAGAGCATCTTACGGTAGTATCTCTTTCCTTAGATGATGTTTTATGCAATTCATGCCAATGTGTCCATATTCTCCACAGTAATGACATCTACACCAGGTGTTGTAGTCCCATCCAAACATTGCTTTCATAATTTGTTCTGCTGGATTAAATGTCTTGGATCTGCACTCGGATGCCTTGTGACCTTGTTTGTTGCACTTGTGACAATTACCTCTGAATCTAGGTTTTTCCCTGCATTCATTTGCTTTGTGACCAGGTTGATTGCAGCTGTAACATTTTCCATTGAATTCTGCTTTTTCATTGTTCCAACATTTATTTGAAGTATGTCCTATTTTGCCACAATGATTACAAGTAGGTTTTTGATTTCTTTGAGTACCTTTCTTAGAGGATTCGCCTTCTCCTTTGTATCCAAGTCTTGCTTTTCCTTTTTGCCTATGAAGATTTCGCTCATACAGCTGATTCAAGTCTTCTTGGCTTTTCAGCATTCCTTCATTGATTTGTTTTTCAGCGTTTAGGTCATCCACCAATCTTAGATTAATTTCCTTTTTATATCTTAGTTCTTCTCTTGTGCTTTCTATTTCTGATCTTAGATTCAGAATTTCCTCATTTGTGTGAGAGATCTGATCATTTAGGTTTTCTAGCTGAAGGGTTTTATTTTGGACTTCAATGTTTCTTCCATCTAATTCATCTTTCAACTTGTTTCTTTGTTCCAAGATCTCACAGAATCTTGTAGAGTGTAGCTCTTGTTCTCTTTTCAATTTTCTCACTTCTTCCTGCAGAGACCCATTCTTTTCTAGGAGTTCTTTGACAGCATTGTTTGCTTCATCTGAGTTATTTGAGGGAAAAAGATCTTCAATCTTTTCTTCAATGTAAGTCTGATCATTCATCTGATTTGCAAGTTCCTTCCTTCTTCTTAGGGATTGGGAAAGATGTTCTTTTACTTCTTTGAGTTTAGCTATGGCCATTTCCAGATCTAGCTTTTCATTTTCAATCACCTTGGTTCAGTTTGAATACCTCCATTGTCCTGGATCTTTGCTCAAGCTAGTTAAGCTTTATCTTGAGAACCAATGCTGCTCTGATACCAATTGTTGGAAATATTCGGGAATTAACCGAGTTACTGAGAGGGGAGGGGTGAATCAGTAACTCCAAATTTTCTTTCAATTTTAACATGTAATTTACTTTTAACCTTTGCATACAGAAAGCATGAAACTTAAAAGCATTCATAATAATGACACATAGATTTGGTTACCCAGAAACCTTCCAAAAGAAAGTAAAACTGGGGTGGGGATGAAACCCACAAAGCTTTAATACTGCAGAATAAAGTTGGCCGGTTAAGGCTTACAATTTGATCACTTCTGATGATCTGCCCTGTTAGGAGCAATAAGGATTGCTAAATCCACCCTGTTAAAGGATTTACAAACATACAATGAAGTATGCACTCGGTAAAGAGATTTTACAAAAGACTGTTAAGTCTACCCGGTTAAAGGATTTAGTACTGATTCACCTGTTAGAATGAAACAGTAGATCTCTGGCTTTGCAACTGGATTGCTGATTGAGATTCTCTGATGTACTGATCGCCTTCTGTGATGAATTTGTCTTTGTTGTTCCTTATACTTCTGAAGCCCTTTGTAATTCGCTTATCTCTGTCTTTCTTTCTTTTTCACATATATTTCTTACTTGCATTTTACATTTTTACAACATTGTTTATATACAAGTCTTAAACAATTAATTACAATTACAATTACAGAGTCGGCTTGACAAATAAACATAAGTGCTACTAAGTCGGCCCAAGTATGGTTACACGGTTCCTGCAAACTAACTCGGTGACTTTCTGATACTCGGCGTCCACTGCATTACTCGGCATCGTCATGCACTCGGTAGAAGTGAAGGCACGGTTCATACTGATCACTCGGTAGGTTTTGAACTCGGTAAATACTGGTGACTCGGTAGACATGATGTTACTCGGTTTACACTGTCCTGTTCGGTTTGTACTAACTTGCTCGGTTTGCACTGTCTGCTCGGTTTGCACTGAGAACGCAAATAAGTGTTGTCACTAGTGGCAATTCTGCTTAATGCCAACAACAACATGGAGATCAAACTAACCAACAAAAAACACTAAATAAAGTGAGAATAATGTTTGATCTAGAATTGAGGTGCTTCATATCGAATGTATTGACTTCTAAAAGAAAATCAAATTTGAGATCATCTCTCTCTCTCTCTGTCTCTCTCTCTGTCTCTCTCTCTCTCTCTCTCTCTCTCTCTCTCTCTCTCTCTCTCTCTCTCTCACACACACACACACACACCAAATCTATTGATTAATATGAGTTGGGGCTGGTTGACAAACACATTGGATACTCTCCATGTAACAATTCTCTCACCATATTTACGTTACTCCTACATGTTCTACTATAGCTCTAAAACAGACAAGAAATAATCTAAACATAAGCATAATTATATTAGCTCTTAGATAAATGTAGAAAAATAAGATTTTTACCTTTTTTTACTTCACAATTAGTCTAAATAGATATTAATAAGTTTCAAACTAATAAAAAACAAACAGTTTCAATCTTAAATTTTAATACATAAATAAGAAAATTAAAAATAAATTAATAGCATGCTACTAATGAAGCTATATAAACTACTATTTTAGATTTTACCATTATATATACTTAAATTTTAAACTAATATATTATTCCAAAATTACAAGTTTGTCCTGTAAGAAATATTATAGATATGTTTATGGTAGTTGGGTAAGGGGGGTGATTTTTGACATTTATGATTTGATAAATTGAATTTGTTCATAATGTTGGGAGCTAGATTTTTTAATAAAATTAAAGTTATTCATTTATGACAAAAAGAACATAAATACAATATATATGGAATATATTATTTTTATTTATGTTAATCATAGTGAATGTAGATGTAGAACTGTTTAGTATATATTGAGTCATGTGTTAATTTTATGGTTTTTAGAATTTTTATTAATATAGAACTAATTAATCTATAGAATAACTATATTTATACATTTTAATTGATTATAATTAATTAAACATTAAAAATTGAAAAACAAATTATTAATATGTGTGTGAATGTGTGTATATAGCATAAATATTTTAGGTATATCTACTGTAGTGAGAATAGAACTATTGTTGTTCAAATATAACATATCACAATAGAGGGCAAACAGATATTAACATTTACAAGTCTTAGCTAAGGAAAATCAATCAGTGTATAATGAACAATTCATTTGGATCGAGTAAATAAAGTTATAGCAATGCAGGTTGAGAAATATGGTAACATTTAGGGAAGATGAAAATACTTCATATTGGTGCATGTACAATGACCTTGGATTTGTAAAATAATGTTTGATGTCATCTTCCAATCCCTAGGTTGTGTAGATTCATACTTTACAATCTGCATATAATTATTTTATCTTACATGATTGTAGGCACTAATGATCACATATTCCTTTTTTATTTACACAAATTTCTCTTCTGCTTCAACCCAAAAAAAAAAAAAGACGCTATAACAAAAGAAAAATAATTTATTCCACTCACCAGGGGTCTCCAAACATCTATCCAAAATAGTAATCAAACAACATTTTTGTTTTTTGACAAAAGGAGTAAATATTAATCCTGCATTTAATATTAGTCAAAAGATGCATTTAACTACTGGTGGTTAAGAATAATCTATGATAACAAAATATTTTGGCTAATTATGTTGTGGATGTTGTCCTCCATTAGGATTAGTTTTAGGAGGTTGTTGAAGTGTGTAATGATGCTTAGTCTCTCTTTCCATCATGACTACACTTCTTCTTTACATTTAAAGGAGGGAAAATATATCAAACTAAATCTCCCGCTACAAAAATGTCATCCCAAAAAAACTTTGTTATCTATGTTGGGTGTGAAGTTCCACTGTTCCTTTCTTCTTCCCATCTTTGTCTCTTCATCTTCTCTTGAAGACTATTGTATAAATATGAGGGAAAAGCTCTTTGTATGTAAGTTGTAATGACTGAATAAAACATTTGCTTTGCTTTCTAGTGGACGTAGCCAAATTGGTGAACCACGTTAAAACTTGTATTTCTATTTGTGGTTTCCAATTTGTCTTTTTATTTTACAATTGGTATCAGAGCATTTGGTGTTTGATCCAAGAGAGTAGAGCAGTTAATGTTTGATCCAAATCATTTATCTTTGCAATAGGAAAATATGTCCCTTCCTTCAAACCCATCAGCCCTTTGATTATCACATTATGAGAGCAGTATTGCAAGTACCGCTCTGGGCGAGTGCTGTCGGGTATCTTGTTCACCTCCAGTTTCAAGAGACATTGGTGTTTGAAGAGATGAGTCCTATGTGTGGTGCAGTGTTGCACATGACTGCATGTCATAGACTGGAGAGGGAATAGAGTTTGGGATGAAGGGTGGGCATTGATTTCCTCTATGGTTGAGAGGTGTATACAGCTCGCAGGTGTTGTGGAACCAGTAGAAAACTTGCTTTGATGTCCGGGTGCAAAGTCATAGTTTGCTTTACCATATGTTCTGTCATATGGATTGTAATTCACATCACATTCTTTCTGATGAATTTTGGTGGTGAGAGTGTGTTTCACATCAGGTCCACAATTGTTAATAAATATATGCCAAGGCCCCACCGATGTAGATGCATAGGATGATGGTGCGAGCTCATTAAAAGCCCTTATTTCTTTTAGTCTGATTATGGCTAGCTCATAGAAGATGGTACAATTCAGCTGTCATATTCAATTTTGATTGGGTTTTTGCGGTAACCAAAACCTAGCTTACAAGGTTATAGTAGCTTAACAACTACTCAACATTCTTCATATTTGGATCATCTATCTAGTCACTCTGAGAAGATTGAAAAATTATAATGGGCAGCATCGCAACCGGGTATGATTTGTCAGTGGCAACTTTCTCTATAGATGGGCGAGTCTTTCAAATTGAATATGCCACAAAGGTTGTTGATAACAACAGAACTGTGATTGGCATAAAGTGCAAGGATGGAATTATTTTGGTGGTAGAGAAGCTCATTGCTTCTAAGATGCTTTTAGAAGGATCTAACCGAAGAATTCATGCCATCCACCATCATGCCGGCATGGGTGTTGCTGGGTTAGCAACAGATGGTAGGAAAATTGTGGCCCGTGCAAAGTCGGAGGGAACTATCTATGAAAGTATGTATGGCGAGCCAATCCCTATGAAGGAGCTCTGTGAATGAGTTGCTAGCTATGTACATTTGTGTAGACTTTATTGGTGGTTAAGGCCTTTTGCATTTGGAGTTATCCTTGGAGGTTATGATAGAGATGGTCCCTCAACTATATATGACTGAGCCATTAGGAGTAGCTTATCGATACTTTGGGGCAGCAATTGGCAAGGGCAGGCAGGCTACTAAAGCTGAGATAGAGAAGGAAGGCAGAGAGGATGCTTGAACATTGGAGCAGATTTAATCATGATCGATGCTGATAGTGTAATCAGACACTCAGAGTCATTGCACACTAATGTAATAGCAAAATAATTGGGTGTCATGTGCCACAAAGAAGTTGCTACTGCTATAAGAGGGGCCATGATTTTGGCCAAGCTTTATGTCATCCCTATGAAGCTTTATGTCATCCCTATGAGGCACGGTTATTGGGGAAGAATTCGAGCCAAATATTTTCTGTGCTAGGAAAACAATTTTTTCTTTTATGTGGGGACAAAATTGGGTATTAGCATTCTACTTCTTGTAGATACCAATTGAGGGAAAAATGGGCCTACCTGAGTTGTGTTATTTTGATTTGATATCGTACTGGCTTGAAGATTAGGGAGAAATTTGTTTTGGTTCTATTTTTGCATATTACAGAGTGATTGCAGCTTTGAGAATAATTGTTCAGTGTGATGTTCGGTATCATTTTTCAGATTTTGTTTTTGATATTATGATAGTTTGGTGTTACACTGTAGTGGGAGTTTTTGATATGGTGGAAGAATTTTTATTACCATGAGATGGTTTCCTCCATGTGATTAGAGATGATTGTTATTATGTCATGGTTGGCCCATGATTCCAGATTAGAGCGTTGGCATGATACAGGTTCTCTTGATAGGTTTTGCTCTTTGGAGCATGAGTTTTTTGATTTGTGGAGATCAAGTTGTCAGGTTATGTTCTCAGGATATGTAGACGTGCAGTGGGAGTTTTGACAATTGGTCTTGTTAGTGCTCTTGGTATTGAGTACTTTGGTAGATTGACCATGGAGGTGCTCTTGAAAACTAAGAGGCTTGGGTGAGGCTAGAGTTCTCTTGATTTAGAAAATATTTGTTGAGGCAGTTTCACTTTAGAGGTTTCAGCATGAACACCGAGGAGCCTACACCTGTGGATGGACGCGAGTTCATTATGGACCTAGAGGAGATTATTCTTGGAGAAGAGTCATTGTGACCTGGAGTATCCTGGAGGATCATTCTCACTCCCTACTCTTGGTCTACTAGGTAGATTTATCTCCTTATACTTTTGGGTTTAGGAGATGGTAGAGATTGTTCCTATTTTTGGAATGTTTTTGACTTTGATCTTCTTGTTTACAAGAGCTTTCATCCATGGTGGTTGGGTGTTGTAAATGCTCTTATTTAGGGAGGTAAAGGATATCATACTTGGCACAGCTGAGCACTTGATGGTGTTGGTAGAAGGATGAGTTATGGTTTGCATGATTCCAAGAGTTTTTGAGGTCATCTATTGTAGTTGTACTTCATTGTTTTTTAACTACAATATGTGAATTTTTTTTTATGAGGATTTGGAAGATGTCATGTGAGGTTTTGCAATAGTTTGCTTGTAGTTTGTAGATCATCTCAAGTTATTGCCATACCTTCTATGTGCTGATTGGTAGATTGATGTCAACTTTTGGTTGACATTGCTCATACAATTTGGATTGGTCTATAATGATCTTCTAGGTTTTTGCACATCAATGGTTTTTTGATGTGTTTTGTTGGAAGATGTTATTATTTTCTATATGGTGAGTTGTATGGGCTAGATATGCTGGTTATAAATCTACTAATGTTGTATGGTTAGTTGGATGTAACTAGTTGTGGTTTCTATTTCAGCTATGAATATTGTCCATTGGTAATGGATTACCATGGTATTGGTAAAGGAAAGAAGAGTTTAAGTGGGAGGTTGTTCAAATGTGAAGTCGCGACATCAATCAAACTTCAAGTGGGAGATTGTTGGGTGTGAAGTCCGATTGTTTGGTTCATATTCCCTAACCGTTCCTTTCTTCTTCCCATCTTTATCTCTTCGTCTTCTCTTGAAGACTATTGTATAAATATGAGGGCAAAGCCCTTTGTATGTAAGCTGTAATGACTGAATAAAACATTTGATCTACTTTCTGGTAGACGTAGCCAAATTGGTGAACCACATTAAAACTTGTGTTTCTATTTGTGGTTTCCAATTTGTCTTTTTGCTTTACAATCTAATCCACTTACCCGACATTGCAAAATCCACATCTATTTTCCCCACACTGTTAAAATAGCTCATGTGATGGTCCTCAAGCTCAATGACAATCTCACCATTCTCTCAAGTGGAATGCCAAATATTTTATCAGCATAGACAACATGTGAAAGAAATCCTGATGACCATTATTTCTTACATTTTCTACGACCCAATTTCCTGTTAGGGATTTGGCTTTCTTGTGCCTTGGTCAAATTTAATGCCCTATTCCAACCGTGTGGAGCTATTGCAAATTCAACTGCCCTTTTCAAACATAAATACCTTTCTGGCTTGCAAACTTTGGAAATTTGATAACTTTGTAACATAGAAGCTAAGGAATTAGGAGCGAACGAAGACAGGGCGCCAAGAAAGAATAATGGAGGGTTACAATTTTCTCCTACATTTACTTTGTTATAAAGTATATCAAATTTTGCTAAATGTTATTTTGTGTTAAAATTTGATTATTTTGAATCTTTATAATTATTCTTTATTTATTAATTTTTTTGCTTTTATTTGTTGTAACATTTTTACAAATATTTTAGTTAAAACAATAAAGTTATATAATTAAATTAATTTTTAGTTTTTTTTTGGAAAAATAGATATACTAATAGACTACTATTGACCTATATAATAATTGTTTAATATACTTTTAATTAGTAAAAAATTAATGAACAAATTAGAACCGTTACCCTATAAATCTTTTGTAACTTTAAAAGATTAAAAATTATATGAATCTATTAAAACTTTGTTAACAATTAGATGGTTATACTGACTTTCTAAGCTTGGTCAGATTTTTCTCCCATACTTCAAGAATTTCATATATCCATACGTTTTAATCCCTGCTAAATTTTGAAAGATCTGCCAAATTAAAAAACATGACAGAAACACGGCTGAAAATAGATAGGACAAATTCAGAGTAGCGACATATGTAGAACTAATTAATAAAGAGACGGTTTGAGGAAGAATATTACAATTAAAACATTAAACTTTAGATATATGATATACCCATTGTGTTTTCTTGTTACCAGATAACCATGTGTTTTGATCATTCATATTGAGCAAGAATAAATTCAAGATGTGTTTCATTTTTTGCCTGTATCCAAAGGAGTCCCATGATCATTATCATTTTTACTTCAGCTTCATTTGGTCCTGTACATTGGTAGAGTTTGTAGTTTGGTATGCAATCTTTTAGTTCAACAGGAGAATGCTTGGACCATGAAAATAGAACCGACTAATTGTAATTTCAATGCAGCCTCAGTGGGTATGGAAAATGAAGCAGAGAAGTTCAAGTCATTTTTTAAAGTTTCAAAGAAAATATTTGATTATATCTACTCTCTAGTTAAGGAAGA
>BSBK01007516.1:17500-87500 GCA_027943335.1 Chamaecyparis obtusa
TTGATTCACTTCAGCAATATCATTAGTTTTAGATAGTTTTTTTCTAGTAGCCATAGGAGTACTTATTCATCTGGAATCCTCCATACCAAAAGTTTTAAGTATCTCTTTAACATATCTAGATTGAGTCATAAAGATGCCTTTCTCCATCTGATAAACTTGTAATCTAACAAATAATTTTATCTCACCAAACATAGACATTTCAAACTTAGTTTGCATCTTATTTGAAAATTTCTGATGTAGGGCATCTTGTCCTCCAAATATGATATCATCAACAAAAATTTCAGCTAAAAAATCCCCTTTACCTTCTTGAGTTTTCATATATAGATTGTTTTTATCATTTATTCTTGAAAATCCAATCTTTATCAAATAATTGTGTGGTCTCTCATACCATGCTTTGGGGGCTTGTTTCAATCCATACAGCTAATTTTTCAACTTGCAAACCATATTTTTCTTTCTTGGGTCAACAAATCCTACAGGTTGTTAAATGTATACTTCTGATGTATCATTCAAAAATGAAGATTTGACATCCATCTGATATACTTTGAAATCTTTATATGCAACATATGCAAGTAGAGTCCTCACTCCTTCTAATCTTGCTATAGGGTAAAATGTTTCCCTGTACTCTATTCCTTCTTCTTGTGCATAACCCTTGCATACCAATCTTGCCTTGTTTCTTGTGACTTGTCCATGTTCATTTAGCTTGTTTCTGAATACCCATTTTGTTCCAATAACATTCCTATCTTCTGGTCTCGACACTAGAATCTAGGTATCATTCTTTTCTATTTGATCAATTTCTTCAATTGTAGGTTGTATCCAGTCATCATTCTCTAATGCATCTTTTACAATTTTAGGCTCAAACTCACATAGTAAACATGTAGAGTCTTTCAACTTACTTCTTGTCAAGACTCCAGATTCTTTATCTCCAATGATTTTCTCAAGCTTATGATGTCTTCTTACATACTATGCCAATGTAGGTTCATATTTCTTTTGTCCTTGACCTTCAAGTTCATCATGAAAATTATCAGTTTCTTCTTCTGATTACTCGACAACACCCTCTTGATGCTTGACATTGCTTATCCATGACTCTTCATCTGGTCCAAGTGTGTTGCTTGGCTCTCCTTCCTCCATGTAAAAAAAGATGTATAGTCTTCAGGTTCTTATTTTCTCTCTAGCTCATTCTTTTATGCATATTTATTAACTCTCACATTTGAACTTTCCAAAAAAGAATTAGTGTTAGAATTCAAACACTTATAAGATTTTTTCATAGTGGAATAACCTAGGAATATGCCTTCATCTCTTTTTGTATTAAATTTTCCATTCCTATTGTCTTTCAATATATAGAATTTACCCCCAAAAAATATGAAATACTTCACCTTAGGTGCATATCCATGCCATAACTCATAAGGTGTAGCATTTGTACCTTTATTTATTTGTGCTCAATTTAAGGTATAAATAGTAGTACTTACAACTTCTCTCCATTATTTTTGTGCAACATTATTCTCAATCATCAACGTTCTTGCATAATCCATAATACACATTTCTTCTCTATGCTATGCCATTTTGTGGATGTGTTCTTAGTGTAGACATTTGTCTCTTGATTCCTCTATCATTGCAGAATAGATTGAACTCATTTGATATAAACTCTCCACCTCGGTTAGATCTCAAACATTTCAGACTTCTACTTGTTTCTTTTTCAACTTTTTCTAAATACCACTTAAACAACTAAAATGCATTATATTTTTCTTTTGAAAACATTACAGTTATCATCCTAGTGTAATCATCAACAAACAGAATAAGGTACTTATCACCACAATAAATTTGTACACCCATAGGTCCACAAAGGTTATTATGAACCAGTTCTAAACTATTTTCAAAAGTATATGTCTTTCTCTTAAAACTATACTTTTTCATTTTCCCCAATTGAAACTATTTACACATTACATTATCAGGTTTCTTCAATCTCAGCAAACCTCTAACTTTCTTATTTTTACTAATATTTACCATATTGTTAAAAAATTCACATGACATGACCTCTTATGCTATAACCATACATCATCAAATTGTGCAAAAAAACATGTTTCTTCAGATAGGTCCAGATAGAACAAGTTACCTCTAGTCTATTCTCCACTTTCAATTAGCTCACCAATGGCATCAAATATTTTAGCCTTTCTATGATGAAACTGTTAGGAATGGGAACACTGAGAGGGGGGGGGTGAATCAATGTTCTATATTATTAATTTTTTTCTTCTTCTAGAAACTTAGCCCAATTAATCAATTACTAAACTGAATATTAAAGCAAGTAAAGTAAACAGCCATAACACATAACACTAGATATGATTACGGGGAAACCATGGACAAAGGAAAAACCCCAGTGGGAATTAATACCCACTACTAATTGTACTTTGTATTATGACCCTGTTAATATTCCTTTTACCTATTAGAAGTAGTTATTACAATGCTTTAGTACTTGATGGCCTGGTCAAAGGTTAGACCCTGTTAGGAGTCTTAAAGTAACAAACCCTGTTAGGGGTGGAAGGTTCCTTGCCAGAGCTCACTGCTCAATGAGGAAGGCTACAACCTCCTAGATATCAGATAAACACTATATCTGGAAGGGTGAACTACTTCTATGACATTGCTTGTCTGATCAATTCCTTTTGTGTGTTGATGCTTTAAACTCTTGTAAAGCTCTATAAAATTCTTACTGTACTCTTATCACATACTTTTTATACTTCTACAATTCTATTACATCTTATATTAACTCTTACATGCTCAAATACAAAAGCGCATGTCTTATATATAGGCACAACCAAAACTATTTACTAAGTCAGCCTATAACCTATTACATACAACGCTTCCAAATGAATTGGCTCAAGCGTGTTTACATACATTGATATTCACATGTTTAAAACATATTTATAATAGGTGCATAGCCTTAACAAAATAAAACAATAATCGCTAATCAAAATCTTTCCTATCGGCTACATGCTTTGTTCTGTTTTGTTGTTCACTATTTGTGTCACTTCAAATCACTATAACTTCTTCATACTGTCACATCTGACCACACATTCTTAGACATAGGTTACTAAAATACTCAAAATATTATCTTCAAGGTTCATACCAAAAATTGGTCATACACACGTCTGCTGATGCTCTATTCATCAAATGTTTCATTGATTGTTCTGTCTTCCATACTTTGCCAAATTTTGATCTTCTAAGTTATTGCCCTAACCTCAAAACTTCATTTGACTTTTTTGCCATAGTGACAACACTAAAATTAGTCATATACACTAGTATAGTCAACTTTCCAAAAAAAACCCCACTTGGTAACCAGTACTATTCAACTGTGAAACACTCAACAAATTATAGTTAAGACCTTCAACCCAAAGCATTTTCACATGTCATCTTATAAGTCAGATTAATTGATCCTTTACCTTTCAAACAACATGGTGCATCATTACAAAAATTAACACTTCTACAGGCTGTAATGATCTAGGGTTTGAAATTTACTTTTATCACCAGTCATGTGATGTGAGAAACCACTATCAATAATCCATTTATCACCTTTACTCACATAAGAAATAAGTGCAGTTTTCTCATCTTCATCATAATCATCTTTCATAGCAACATAAACTACTTCAATATCACATTTATCAGTCTCACTATCAGTTTCCTCTTCAGTAATGTAACATGATTTCTTACATTTGTCCTTGTAGTCTTTGTACCTTCGATGATCTCTATTATTTATCTTATCCTTGTACTTGATTTCCCTTTGCTCATCCTTCTCAATCCTGTCAGGACATCTTGCTATAGTATGGCCAAATTTTTTACATGAAAAATAGATTATAGGAAGTTTACCTTTGTATTTTTATTTTCCTCTTTTTAGTCCTTTAGCCATGAGTGCCTCAAGATCATCTAGTTCCTCATCAGAAGTGTCACTATCACTATCACTATCACTATCACTATCACTTTTCACACATTTTTCTTTTTCTCTCTTAGACTTATGCAAAACCATTTGTGACTTGAATGCAGATTCAATATTAGGAACAATGTAGTTATCATAGTTAGATAGCTCAAACGTAGTAAGCTTACCAATAAGACATTCTGGAGTTAGGACATTACCAGGGTTACATCTTGATTCTTGAATTGTAGAAATTTGGATAGCAATGATAGGAAGCAAAGTTATAAATATGTTACCAATAACAGTCTCATCATCAATGATTCTATTACCTCCTCTAATATAATTCACTTTCTCCTTAATTCTACCATATTACTGAGCAATATTTTTTCCTTCTTGCATTTTAATCTCATCAAACTTACATATCAAGCTTTCAACTTTTCTCTTAGTACACTTGTATCACCACCATAGATAGTTGCAAGAGTATCCCACATTTTATTTGCAGTAGTGCAGTCTTTGATATCTTAAAATTTAGGACAACTTAAGCCAAATGCAATCTCCAACATTGCTTGATTGTGTTCTTATTTTTCTTTCATCTACTTGATAGTCAAAGGTGCAATAGTTATAACATAGTCAAGTTCCACATAGTACCTCATTGAATCACCAATACCGACTAGATGCAATTTCATCATACTTTTCCATGTAGGGAAGTTCTCTTTGTTCAACTTTGATACTTGCTTTTTATACATCTTGATCATTAGATTCAAGTACCTTTAAACCTTTCTCTATAAGCACCAACAACTATATTACCAATTTTTAGAATTATTTAGAACAACAAAGAGGGGGTTGAATCAGTTGTTCTCAGGTCTAGATGTACCAATTGAACTTTATAACACTTCAACAGTTTCAGGTCTAATCAGCAATACAACTTGGTCTTTATAACATATATCAAAAACATATAACATGCAGTCCACTGTCCAAAAGTAATTAACTTGTAGAATATAAAAACATTCACATCAAAACATTCACACAAGTATAACACTAGGATTTATAGTGGAAACCCAACTTGGGAAAAACCACTTTTTAACATGATACTGATATTTCACTCTCCTGAAGTGAGCTCTATGAAAAGCCAACCCTATTAAAGGTTTACAAACTTACTGCTAGGTGTGACCCTGTTAAAGGATTTAAACACTATGTCAAAAGTGACCCGGTTAAAGGATTTTAGTACATGCTGTTAGAATGACACCTTGATTAAAAGATTTATACAATGACAGTTAGGTCAGCCTTGATTAAAGGATTTAGACTGATATAATGGTTAGAAAGTAACAGTAGTTTCTAATCTGAAAAACATACAACTCACTTTGCAAATACAGATCCACTTCGCACATATATGTTGATTTACTAACTGAGCTTCATTTTCATCTCCATCACTGATTTTCTCAAAATTCACTTCAAGAAATCACAACTCTGTTCAACTCCTTCACAATTTCACCTTTAGCCTTCTGCTTAGACTTATCAGTCAATTACATCAACAAATTCATCTCCTTACTTTAACCTCACAATTAGGTTTCCTTTATACCTCTTCGGTTAGGTAGATCCATCTTTTCTCGCTTAATCTCCTTTCTAGATCTTAGGTTTAGTTTAGATTCATCAAATCCTTCCATAATTATGTTCTTCATCCTTCCTTCTAGATACATCTTCAAACTTCTCATTGAATTCATAATAAAATGATTTACCATACATTAATTTTGCCATACAATTTATTAATAAAGTCAACATAATTTACATATCCCAAGAATTCAACCATGTTGACTAGGAATATCAATTCTTTCTCCAAATGTAAATTACTAACACTCATTCAATATTATGTTCTTCTCCTCGGTCATATCTACGTGTCTCAGTCATCTCTACAAATTATCTTCCTCGGCTAACATTGTCTTTTCTAAGTAATTTTTTGTCGCTCGACATAAGTTGATGTTCAGTGAACACTAAATTCACTCGGCATATATTGGCGCTCGTTTGACACTAACATCACTCGGCTTAAACTAGATTTATACACTTTTGTTCAATTAGGCCTACTTCTTCAATCTTTCTTCTTACTTAGATAAATAATACATTATCTTATTAATGTGCCAACTAATCAAGTACCCATTGAAGTATCAAATAACTCAACCTTTCCTTAAGATCTTTTTTTATCTCCTTTCTCTAATCCTCTTCAGCAATCAATATATATGGTACTCTCCTAGATAGAAACTATCTTACCAGTTAAGGTTTGACATCAATGACAATACAATAATTATTTCAATTGCAGTTTTCAACACCGGGAAGTGGATTTCTTCCTACACCACATATAATTTCTCTTCCTTTTTCTTATATGCATACTTCACAACCCATCTATCAGCCTAGTGTGCTTCCTTATGTTCTCCCTAGTAAGGAAGAAAAGGAAAATTTATTGATTGATCCTATACCAAACCAAATTTATATAAAACCAAAATGCAACCATCATGTTTGTGATCATCATCGCAAGCATCATGCTAGAGCCCATCAACATGTTAGGCCTTTTTTCTGTCATTGCAAAATCTTGTGAAGTTGGCCTATTTCCTGCAATGTCTTTGTTTTGCTGTCCTTCCATGCCTGCAATCACAGTTTTAACTTGCAAAGGAAATCCACTTGATTCATGGTGTGAGTGTCTTGCCCTATGTGTTTCATGTGTCACCTTGCTTCAGCCCAAGTCACGTCTGCTAATTCGCCAAATCCAAAAAGTTATTCAAATTCTAGGGTCTACTCGAAATATTTCAAAATCTACCACAGTGTCGAAAACCCATAGTGTTTTAAAAAATACATGATGTTTTCGGTCTGTGTGTTTTCAGCCTTCATTGTTTTCGACCCTGTGCTTCCTAATTTTGTGAGCTTATCCTTTGGCATCGAAAACTCTGTGTTTTCGGTCTTCCGCTGTGTCGAAAACATTGTGTGTTTTTAACCTTGCATAGTTTCCTATTTTCCAGCATTTCCTAACTGCGCAAGTTCGACGTGGGTGGTGGGTCCAGCCTCTTCCTGATTGGCTATCACATGGCTGCATGTCAGACTTTTCTGACATACGATCATGTGACCGTTTGCCACCTAGCCATACGGGTCCTAATTTCTATTCAGCTGTCTGGCAGTTTGCTTTGCTTTAGTGCGCAGGTGCGACAGATGGTGGAGCCCAGTCCTTCAGAGTTTCTTATCGCTGATTCTCTAAGTCTCTGAGTGGTTACATCTTCTATCCAGTGACTCGGTGACTGTTAGTCGTGTGATCTCTGAAAGGTTGGTAGTTATCTACTAACATCTCACGACTTGGTGGATGGTTTGTCACGTAGTCGCTGAATGCTTGGCTTTTGTCAATGGGTCCGTTGTCAGGGTGGAGCGAGTTGGCATCTTTTGATTGGTTGGCGGAATGACAAGTTGGATAGTGTCGATGGGTCCGTAGTCTTCTGAGGAGGTTAAAGCGTGGATAAATCTGGTGATTGCCATTATACCACTGAGCGGAGGTGCTCACTTTTTAACATCACGGTATAGTGACAGCCCTCAATTTTGGTTTATGAGGAGACTGCCCGATGGACCCATTTGTAGCAGGTGGTGATGTCGCAGCTTGTGATTGGCTATCGCATGATTGCATAGCCCAATTTTTGGCTATGTGATCATGTGACTACTTTCCACGTGTCCCTGGGGCCATCGGCAGAATGGTGCTGGTTGTAGTTCGGTGGTGGTTACGGTGATCTGAGTTGGCTAGTTTTCATTTGTTCATGTGGTGATGACTTGGCTTGTCAGAGGTGCTCGCATTGAAAGCTTTTAATCTAACAGTTAGCGTATGATCTCAAGGAATATTCCAAGCCTTTGAGATCATGCACCATCTGTCAGATTTTATTCCATTTTGCCAGGTTGCCTATTGTGCAACTGGGATCCTCTACCATGTGGTGCTTAGTTGCTGTGATTCTATTGGTTGACATGGATGTGCTCAGAAGTGGAGCCGTTGTTAGAGGGGTCTGTGATGAGGATGGATCCTACAGCTGGCGTAAGTTCTCATGGGATTTGTCAGAGCCATGAGATCTTACGCTAGCCATTCATTTCAAAGGCTTAAGGAAAGTGGGTCCCGTGTGAGTATGACCAGGCGTGAACTACAAATGAAATGGCAACATGTGGCATCTAGCAGGCCCAAGTGCAGTCGAGTGTTTGGAGGTCCAGATAAAAGGTGGTGGTACCGATAAGATGTAGTCTTGTTCACATTTGCAAGAAGATTTGGAGATTTGCTAGTTTGTCTGGCAATTGCGCGAATGAGGGTCAGGAAGTCGCTAAGTGTTTAGCGAAGGGATGAAATGTTTAGCGAATTGGTGAAAGTCCCTTGTCGCCAATTCTCTAAGTCTGGTGGGGCCACTTTTAGAGGAAAATCATAAAGCCGCGAAGAAGAATTGATCTGACGGCTATGTTTTAAAGCTGGTCTTAGTTTGAACGTGGGCCATCATTCTTTGTAGGCACCATAGAAGTGGCTATTGGTATTCAAATTCAATTTTTTTTGAGAGTCTCTAGCGACCAGAAGGACTGGTTTCAATTGCAGGAGGTTTTGTACCTGGTGAAGGATGGTCTTGGCTTGAGGTGTATTTGAAGTAAATTTTGTGACCATTTCCTGCAGGTTGGGTGGTTGAGACCCTAACCCTAGCTGTCTGAAGCTTGTTGCATCTAATTTTGAGGATCCCAAGGCAGCTAGTGGTATAAGTTGTAGAATTTTTGATTTTGTAGGGGTTCCAAAATCTTGTACTTTTGGTCCCTAGTTTTTGACTATAATACACTGATAGAGGTTTGATTTGGTGTCTTTTTCTCAACTTTGTGTCATCCTAATTATATGTCGATCCTAATTGTGTTAAGGAAAAAATTCTTGAATCCCAAACTTGCATCTTGTGTATGTCTTCTTGCTTGTCTCTGAGCTCTTTTATGTTAATGTCACAAAGTGTGTTAATGTATGGTAAACAAAGAGTATTTTGAATTCATCTCTGAGTTTCTAACAAAGTTAGGATTAAAGTCTTTTAGGTGAATTTAGTGATTTTACAGCCAAGTGTAGAATTTGATGTCCTTGTGCTTAAAGGAAAGGGGTAATAGGCAAAGCACTTACTCTAGTTTCCATTGTGTTGGACTTAAGGTATTTAGTTGAAGTATATGGTTGGGTGACTCTTAGCCCTGGGATAAGGCACTAGTCCTTTCTTTTGAAGTCATGGTTAACAACCACAAACATAAACATTCATTTGATAAACCTTTTATAGACTTGTGTTGAGCATTGTGTGCATCATTTTGAGACTCCTTTGAAGAAGTGTGTCAAGGGTACACCCCCCTGAGCATTGAAGCTCAAAGTGTAGAAGGATCCTTCGACCCTTGTCAGTTGGCCCTCTTCCTTGTGGACTTTGGAGTGGTGATAGAGTCAGAGTTTCATTTACATTATCCATCAAAGTGTAAATCTGCAAGTTGAAGATCAAAGGGAATAATCCACAACCAACAAAATGGTGACTCTACTGGGAACAACTATGAAGATATGCATTTGTGAAGAGTCAGTGATTCTACTGGGGAGAATCTAAAAAGAAAGGTTATATTTTGTTCTTGTTTTCCTGAGTGTTTCAAGGATTTCCCATCTAGGTGGGTGGCAACTCAAAGGTTTAAACCAGTGCAACATATTGAAGAAGCATGGATAAGAGGAGAAATACTAGGTCATATGTTAGAAAGCATCCGGAGGTCACTCTAGAGCAATTACCTAGATAGGGAAACAAGAGCTGGATTCAAAGGAATGGTGAGTCTACCAGTGCTCCCATGAGAGAATAGAGAAATGCAAGAGCTAGAAGACCACATGTATCCTCAAGTGAGGGTGGTTCACAAAATAGAGTTTCTAGATCAGATGGTGGTCACTCTGAGGAGAGATTCTATGATACCCCTGAGGTTGCATTTCAGGACAACGCTCTGTTGCCTGTAGGTCAAAATGAACAAAATAGAGATGTGAATTTAGAGGTTGACCTAGATCTTGATGAAGATCAATTCTGAAGAGAACCCATGAGACATAGGCAAGTTCACTTCCCATATCAAAATCTTCCTGATATGGATGTGTCATCTGGTTCTGATGACATTATGGTAGATCCTAATGACGTGAATGCACTAAGGTTGCAGTTGGTAGAGCAGGATGCCATACATAAAAGATTATAGGAGGAGAGAGAGGCTGAAAAGGTAAATGCTTTGATAGAGAGGCAGTCTCTTCTGAGAAAAATAAATGAAATGAAGGAGAGAAACAAGATTCTTTCTTCTGCTCCTAAAATGTTGCAGCATGATGTTTTTGGTGATCTTGATGCCTTGAGGAGTGAGCAAGAACACTTACTACAGGATAATGAATTTGAAAATGAGGGCCCTGTGGTTAGACAAGTGAAAAGCTATGTTCCTTTGCCTAAAGATAAGGATGGGTATAGGATTACCAGACCTGTTGTTATCATAAATGAGAAAGGAAAGTAGAAGATGGTGGGTGACCAAGCAAACAAACCAGTGACAATACCAGGGATCCCACCACCTGATTCAAATAAGGACACTAAAATGGAGAGAAGGAGAAGAGAAGATGAGGACCTTGCAAAAGAACTAGAAAGAGCTGAGGTTGACACTGCCATTGCAGAAAAGAAAAGGAAGATCCAATTTTTGCGGGCTTCTTCAGCTAATGCTCTTGGCCCATCTGCTACTGAACTAGGTATGCCATCTATGACTACTGTTATTCCACTTAGTAATGCTACTAGTTCTTTTCCTTCTTCATCTGTTAGGATAGGTGCAGATCCTAGGCAGCAGTCAAATGCATAGATAAATGTAGATGCTAATGTTGATCCTAGGGTTAACACTAGTTCAAGCTTTCAAAGAAGACCTATGCAATTAGAAGGCTATAGGCAAATAAGTTTTGATGGAATTCCTGGCTATCCAAATGCTTTTCCAAATGATATTAGAGATAAGGTACCAAAGTTTGCTGGTAATAATGCTATTAGTTGTGAAGAGCATCTTAGGTTATTTGTTGATATGCTTAATGATTATGAGGTAGAGCATGAGGATGTTGTCCTGAAATTGTTTGTTCAATCTCTAATGGAGGATGCTAGAGATTGGTTTAAGAGGCTTCCTGATAAGTGTATTGATACCAGGGACTCTTTTGAGAAGTGTTTCAAAGAGCAGTATGGTGATAGGCCTAATGCTAGCTTCATGTTGAATGAATTCAATACCATAAGGAAGAATCAGAATGAGTCTACAGCTAAGTTCAAAATGAGATTTCAGAAAGGTATGCATAAGTTGTTCCAAGTCATGCAGTTGGATGACAATGTCTGTCTGACTACATACTTCAATGCATTTGATGGGAAGATGGGATATTTATTAAGTGATAAAGAACCAAGAACTCTTAGGGATGCTTTTAGTATTGCTATCAATATTGAGAAAAACATGAAAATATTAGGAAAGTTGGGTGGAAAGAGAGATGACCCAAAGTTGTTTGGGGACAGGAAATACAAAAAAGAAAATGATAAGAGTGTTGGATCTAGGAGGCAAGAAGAAGATAAATCGGATAAGGTGCTTAATCCATTGAAGGATTTGAAGGCACCTACAAATAGGAACATCAGTGCTCCTACCAATGAAAGGCTTCGGTTCAACAACAATTTTAGTAAGCAGAATAGACTACAGAATTACCCCTACAACACCCAATGGAAGGATGGCAAGCCTATTGTCTCCACTGCAAGAGGAAACAATGACAGAGGTGTCCCTCACCCTCTACATAAAGATTCAATAAATGTCATGGAAAATGTACCATGGTGTGTTGCATGCCAGTCCCCTCATTTTATAGAGCATTGTGTGGTTGCACAATCTATGGCTGCAAATCAAGATTATGGCGATGAGGAGATAGAACAAGAAGAAGAACAAGATGATGTTGGATGCAACATGGTTTCTTCATATCTAGGATATGAAGATGATTTTGATTTTGATGAAGAGGCAGATGTGAATGTGAAGAGACATAATCAGGCCCTTTTTCATCAAGAGGTTTTTTCTAATGGTGAATGCGTTGATCAGAAAACATGTAACATGAACTCTTCTGCTAAGCTAGTAAATTTGAGAATACCTTCTAGAGAAGAGATGGAGAGGATTAATGCAGAAATGATTTCCCAAGTGCAAACTAGAGGCATGGTGGCAAGAAACATAAATGAGAAAGCTACAGGAATGTTTATAAAGAGTACCAACTCTGGAGAACCTAATGAGAACAAATCAAAGGTTGATCACATGGTGAAATTAAAGAATGTAAAAAGTAAACATTGTGAGCCTAAGGGAGTTGGAATTGAAAAGATCTCTTGTGAGATTGAGAAGCCAGTTAACACAATGGCTAAGGTTGAAAAAGTGAAGGTGGTCAATACACCTAATGTGTCAGCGAAGCAAAAGGATGTTAAGGTAGTGCAGATTGAGATTCCTGCTTCTACCCCTGTTGACATGTTATCAGTATTGTCACAAATTATAGTTAAGGTTCCATTGTCAGAATTGTTGAGGATCCCCGAACATAAAGATAAAGCTATTGCATGGGTTGGTAATACTCACAAAAATGATACTTCATGCAATGGATCTCAGGATAAAGCTTTGAAGGATGTTTCTGCTCAGGGAATTGTATCTCAAATTCCTCCAATATATTTGGACAGTTCTATTAATGCCAGCCTTGAAAATATTGACCCATTCTTCTTAAGTGTTCTTGTGAATGGGATGAAATTAAGAAATTGTATGATTGATAGTGGTGCCTCTAATACTGTCATGCCTTTCAAAATTATGGAGAGGTTGGGCCTTAAAGTTGATACAGTGTAGGGCAAATGTTGTGCAATGGATCAAAGGGAAGTACCAGTCATTGGGACTATCAATGCAATGCCATATAGGTTGGCAGCATATCCAGAAAAAGAGCTAACAATGAGTGTTTTGGGGGTGGATATCCCTCCTCATTATGGGATGTTGCTATCTAGAAGATGGAGTGCTGCCATGGGTGGAAGTTTACAGTGTGATTTATCCTATGCAACTTTCAAGATTGATGATCAGTTTGTCAAGATTGAACGAGAGCCAAGAGTATGCCACATGATTGAGAGAAACATAGATAATGAAACTACATGTTTAGTGGATACTAATGTAAATGCTTTTAGGGAAGAGATCCCTGTATTTGAAAATGAGCTTGTTTTGTCACCTATTTCTACTAAGGTAGGTGCTGACTCTGTGAAGGGTGATTTGTGGGTCATGTACTTTGATGGTGCAAACTGCAAAGATGGTGTAGGAGTAGGTATTTTACTTATTTCTCCTAATGGAAACACCTAAAAGTTCTCTTTCACATTGAATTTCTTTTGTACCAACAATAGAGCAGAATATGAGGCTTTGTTGTTAGGACTGAGGTTGGCACAAAAGTATGGTATAAAATGCGTAAGTGTTATTCATGATTATGAGTTGGTGGTGTCCCAAGTTAGGTCAGTGTATGCTTCCAAAAATATAAGGTTGAAACAATATAGGAATGCAGTGTGGGATTTGATTGAGCATTTTGATGCCTTTAATATTGAGTGGAGGGATAGGAGTAACAACAAGATGGCTGACTTGTTGGCCAATATTGCAATCAATCCTAATGATGTTACATTCTCTAGTATTTCTAAAGTTAAAATTTAGGCTAGGCCTAGTATACTAGACAATATTGAGAATTGGCAAGTTTTTTATGATGATAATGATATTTTGAAGTTTATAGATTGCAAGGATCAGTATCATGGTCAGGAACTTGATTGTTCAGCCTTGGTTGAGTCAATAGAAGGAAGGGAGGTTGTCTTAGGCAATGAGGTCATTCAGCTTAGAACTAACAAGGTGCCCAAGGGGCTTGTTGTTTTGGAGAATGTCTTTGAAAACCAAGATAGAGTTCAAAAGAATATCAAAGGAGAAGATCATGCTGATCTTGAGGAGATAAATCTTGGATCACATGAGGCACCTAAGAAAGTATACATTGGTAGAGATATATCTCAAAAGGTGAGTAGACCTCTAGTTGAATTATTGAGGAAATTCAGGCATGTTTTTGCATGGTCGTATGATGACCTAAAGGTTTATAGAGAGGATTTATTTCAGCATGTTATTCCATTAAGAGAAGATGCTAAACCTTTCTGGAAAAAGCAAAGGCCTATTAATCCTACTTTGGCACCCAAGATGCAAGAAGAATTAATGAAGTTGAGAGATGCTGGCATTATCAAGCCTATAAGGCATTCTTCTTGGGTGTCAAATCTTGTTCCTATAAGAAAAAAGAATGGTGACATCAGGCTTTGTGTGGACTTCAGAAATTTGAACATCAGCACATTGAAAGATAATTATTGTTTGCCCAATATGGAGGCTATGTTGCAGAGAGTAACCAGATCAGAATTGATGTCAATGATGGATGGTTTATCTAGCTACAATCAGGTCATTGTTAAGGAATCAAAACAATTCAAGACAGCCTTTACAACACCTTGGGGAGCATATGTTTATGTGAGAATGCCTTTTGGTCTCACAAATGTTGGTGTTACTTTTCAAAGGGCAATGGATGTTGCCTTTTCAGATTTCATTAATGATTTCCTTGTTGTGTATCAGGATAATTTAACTACCTATTCCAAGAAGGAAGAGGGCCATTGTGCTCATTTAGAGAAAATATTTATGAGGGCCTTGTAATTTGGCATTTCATTAAACCCAAGGAAATGTGCTTTTGGTGTCACAGAAGGTAAGTTGCTTGGCCACTTAGTTGGGAAGCAAGGAGTGAGAATTGACCTAGAGAGGGTAGCAACAATTGATAAAATTCAGAGGCCAAAGAATGTTAAAGGGTTTTAGTCCTTCTTTGGTTAGGTCAATTTTCTAAGGAGGTTTGTGACAAACTTTGCAAAGGTTACTAGACCTATTTCCAAGATGTTGAAGAAGGGATCTGTAATCAATTGGGAGAGTGAGCCTGATGAGGCTTTCAAGAATATCAAGCAAGCTATCAAAGATGCACCATTGCTAAAGGCACCTAATTACAATTTCCCAATGCATATCTTTTCTTTTGCATCCTTTCACACTATTAGTGCAGTTTTGTTACAAAAGAATAAGGATGGTTTTGAGCAGCCTATTGCATTTTTTAGTAAATCTTTGTAGGCTGCAGAATTAAAGTATGACACAAATGAGAAATAGGCTTATGCACTTGTGAAAGCAATCAAGGCTTTTAGATGTTACTTGATGGGAGCAGTTGTGATTTCTTTTGTGCCAAGTGCAGCTGTGAAGGACATTTTCTCATAGCAGGAGGTGTCTGGAAGAAGATGCAGATGGATCAATAGGATCTAGGAATTCAATGTTGAGATCCAGATCACTAAATTGGTTAGAGGATAGGGATTGGAAAGACTGATGGCCCAATCCAATCTAGATGCAAACCAGGTAAATCATTCTGAAATTGATTATACATGTGATATGGATGATTGTATTTGGTATCAAGACATTATTTACTATTTAAGAAACATGAGGTGTCCAGATAGTATGAATGATAATCAAAAGAGGACATTGAAGTTACAGGCCATCAAGTATGTAATTATGAAATGTAAGCTGTATAGAAAATTTTTAGATTGCATACTATTGAAATGTGTAGATGAGGATCAAGCTAATGTATTGTTGAAGGATATGCATGAAGGAGTTTGTGGTGGACATTATATGGGTAAAACAACTACTCATAAGATCTTAAGAGCAAGATTTTGGTGGCCCACAATCTTCAAGGATGCAGAACTATTGGTAAGGAGATGTGATGCTTGTCAAAGGTTCTCTGGTAAGCTTAAGGTTTCAGGTAATGTACCATTAAAACTAGTAGAAGTTCAAGCTCCTTTCTAGTAGTGGGGAATTGATTTCATAGGGGAGATACCAAACAAGTCAAGTGGAGGACATTCATGGATCTTAGTTGCCACTGATTACTTTACAAAGTGGGTAGAAGCTGTACCTACAAGGAATGCAACTAGTAGGGTGGTAATTGACTTTCTGATGAATAATATTATTACAAGGTTTGGGTGCCCTGAGAGGATAGTGAGTGATAATGCTATGTTCTTCAGGTCTACCAAATATAAGGACTTTTGCAAAAGTTTGGGAATTCAGATTTCTAATTCCTCACCTTAACATCCGCAAGGAAATGGTCAGACAGAATCTACTAATAAGGGCTTGATTAAGATCTTGAAGAGAATTCTAGAGAAGAATAAGAGGGCATGGAATTCAAAGCTGCCATTAGCTTTATGGGCTGATAAGGTAACTGTGAAGAGGGCAATTGGTTGTGCACCATTTGACCTGGTGTATGGAATTCATGCTAGAATGCCTCAGAATAATTTGTTGGAGATGTTCAAGTTTGTGCAATTGTATGATGATGACATTGATGATGAAATGCAGTTGAGAATGGAGGACCTCATTAGGTTGGATGAAACTAGAAGAGAATCAGTTGCAAGGAATGCCAAATTGCAGTTGCAGGTTAAGAATCTATATGATAAAAAGACTATTGACAGAAAGCTTGAACCTGGTGATTTGGTGTTAGTTTGGAATGCCAGATTGGAGGGTAAGGGAAAACATGGTAAATTTGACCCCATCTAGTTAGGTCCATATCGGATTCATGAGAAATGGGGCCAAGATTCTAACATCGTCAAGGATTTTAATGGTGATATTCAAGAGTTGCTAGTTCATGGACAATTCTTGAAGCAGTACTTCATTTGATGTACTCTATTTTCCATGAATAGTAGTTAGGGTTGTACATCTTGTAAATTATTGTATATAGGTTGCTTTCCCCTACCCTATTTTGTCCCGATCTGTTGGTTTTTGGTCCTGTTGCTTGGTCTTGCCCTGCTTGTTCCTTGGTCTCTGCAATTTTGTCCTGTGGGATGGTCTACTTTAAACAATGATTCTAGGTCCTTACTATGCCTGCAGGAGGCATACATCCCCAGACAGAGCCACTGTTAGGCCTTTTTTTTTTCATTGCAAAATCTTGTGAAGTTGGCATGTTCCATGCAATGTCTTTGTTTTGCTATCCTTCCGTGCCTGCAATCATAGTTTTAACTTGCAAAGGAAATTCACTTGATTCATGGTGTGAGTGTCTTGCCCTGTGTATTTCATGTGTCACCTTGCTTCAGCCCAAGTCACATCTACTAATTCACCAAATCCAAAAAGTTATTCAAATTCTAGGGTCTGCTGGAAATATTTCAAAATCTACCACAGTGTCGAAAACCCACACTATTTTCAAAAATCCATGATGTTTTCGGTCTGTGTGTTTTCGGCCTTCATTGTTTTCGACCCTGTGCTTCCTAATTTTGTGCGCTTATCCTTTGGCATCGAAAACACTATGTGTTTTCTGTCTTCTGCTGTGTCGAAAACATTGTGTGTTTTCGACCTCACACAGTTTCCTGTTTGCCCGCATTTCCTAACTGCGCAAGTCCGACGTGGGTGGTGGGTCCAGGCTCTTCCTAATTGGCTTTCATATGGCCGCATGTCAGACTTTTTTGACATGCGATCATATGACCATTTTCCACCTAGCCGTGTGGGTCCCAGTTTTCGTTCAGCTACCTGGTGGTTTGCTTTGCTTTAGTGCACTGGTGCGACAGATGGTGGAGCCTAGTCCTTCAAAGTTTCTTGTCGCTGATTCTCCAAGTCTCCGGGTAGTTACATCATCTATCCAGTGACTCGGCGATTATTAGTCGCGTGATCTCTGAAAGGTTGGTGGTTATCTACTAACATCTCACGACTTGGTGAACAGTTTGTCACGTAGTCGCTGAATGCTTAGCTTTTGTCGGTGGGTCCATTGTCAGGGTGGAGCGAGTTGACATCTTTTGATTAGTTGGCGGAATGACAAGTTGGATAGTGTTGGTGGGTTCATAGTCTTTTGAGGAGGTTAAAGCGTGGACAGATCTGGTGGTTGTCCTT
This sequence comes from Chamaecyparis obtusa, assembly GCA_027943335.1. Lineage (NCBI taxonomy): Eukaryota > Viridiplantae > Streptophyta > Pinopsida > Cupressales > Cupressaceae > Chamaecyparis > Chamaecyparis obtusa. The sequence continues at coordinate 35,352 of BSBK01007516.1, forward strand.
ATACCGCTGAGCAGAGGTGCTCACTTTTTAACATCATGGTATAGTGACAGCCGTCGATTCTGGTTTATGAGGAGACTGGCTGGTGGACCCGTTTGTAGTAGGTGGTGATGTGGTAGCTTGTGATTGGCTGTCACATGATCACATAGCGCAGTTTTTGGCTATGCGATCATGTAACCACTTGCCATGTGTCCCTGGGGCCCATCGGCAAAATGGTGCTGGTTGTAGTTCGGTGGTGGTTACAGTGATCTGAGTTGGTGGGTTTTCATTCATCTACATGGTGATGACTTGGCTTGTTAGAGGTGCCCGTACTGAAAGCTTTTAATCTAACGGTCGGCGTATGATCTCAAGGAATATTCCAAGCCTTTGAGATCATGCGCCATCCGTTGGATTTTATTCCATTTTTCCAGGTTGCTTATTGTGCGAGTGGGACCATTTGCCATGTGGTGCTTAGTTGTTGTGATTCTATTGGTCGATGTGGATGTGCTTAGAAGTGGAGCCATTGTCAGAGGGGTTTGTGATGATGATGGATCCTTCAGCTGCCGTAAGTTCTCATGGGATTTGTCAGAGCCATGAGATCTTACGCCAGCCGTTCATTTCAAAGAGTTAAGGAAAGTGGGTCCCGTGTTAGTATGACCAGGTGTGAACTGCAAATGAAATAGTGACATGTGGCATCTGGCAGGCCCAAGTGCAGTCGAGTGTTTGGCGGTCTGGATAAAAGGTGGCGGTGCCGATAAGATGTAGTCTTTTCACACATTTGCGAGAAGATTTGGAGATTCGCTAGTTTGTTTGGCGATTGCATGAATGATGGTCAGGAAGTCACTAAGTGTTTAGCGAAGGCATGAAATGTTTAGTGAATTGGCAAAAGTCCTTTGTTGCCAATTTGCTAAGTCTGGTGGGGCCACTTTTAGAGGAAAATCATAAAGCCACAAAGAAGAATTGATCTAACAGCTATGTTTTAAAGTTGGTCTCAGTTTGAACGTGGGCCATCGTTCTTTGCAGGTGCCATAGAAGTGGCCATTGGTATTCAAATTTAAATTTTTCTAAGAGTCTCCAGCGACTAGAATGATTGGTTTTAAATGTTTTAGCGGCCTAATTGGATTTGTTTGGTATTGCAATGTGGTCCAGGGTCTATGCGGTTAATTGCAGAAGGAGGTTTTGTACCTGCTGAAGGATGGTCTTGGCTCGAGGTGTATTTGTAGTAAATTTTGTGACCGTTTCCAGTAGGTTGGGTGGTTGAGACCCTAACCCTAGCTGTCTAAAGCTTGTTGCATTAGATCTTGAGGATCCCAAGGCAGCCCGTGGTATAAGTTATAGAATTTTTTATTTTCTAGGGGTTCCAAAATCTTGTGCTTTTGGTCCCTGGTTTTTTACTATAATACACTAATAGAGGTTTGATTTTCTTTCTTTTTCTCAGCTTTGTGTCATGCTAATTATATGCTGATCCTAATTGTGTTAAGGAAAACATTCTTGAATCCCAAACTTGCATGTTGTGTATATCTTCTTGCTTGTCTCTGAGCTCATATATGTTAATGTCACAAAGTGTGTTAATGTATGGTAAACAAAGAGTATTTTGAATTCATCTCTGAGTTTCTAACAAAGTTAGGATTAAAGCCTTTTAGGTGAATTCAGTGAGTTTGTAGCCAAGTGTAGAATTTGATGTCCTTGTGCTTGAAGGGGTAATAGGCAAAGCACTTACTCTGGTTTCCATTGTGTTGGACTTAAGGTATTTAGTTGAAGTATACAGTTGGGTGACTCTTAGCCCTGGGATAAGGCATTGGTCCTTTCTTTTGAAGTCATGGTTAACAACCACAAACATAAACATTCATTTGATAAACCTTTTATAGACTTGTGTTGAGCATTGCGTGCATCATTTTGAGACTCCTTTGAAGAAGTGAGTCAAGGGTACACCCCCCTGAGCATTGAAGCTCAAAGTGTAGAAGGATCCTTCGATCCTTGTTAGTTGGCTCTCTTCCTTGTGGACTTTGGAGTGGTGATAGAGTCAGATTTTCATTTACATTATCCATCAAAGTGTAAATCTGCAAGTTGAAGATCAAAGGGAATAATCCACAACCAACATAATGTACTTCTCTAAAAATTGGTTCACCACATACACCTCCTCATTCTTCACTTTCCTTTGTTCAACCCTTGCTTGAGCCAATGGAGGAACTGAATTTGAACAAGTTTAAAATGAACAAAGATGACAACTCTATCCATATCTTAGTTTCTATTACAATTAATTTAGATGATGAAGATACTCTTGATGATGATATTATTGATGCTAACAATGGTATTCATGCTAGTGATTCTGATGACTACGAGACTATTGATATTGATCCTTATTTTTGATCTATCCTTTCACAATACTTATATATCACTCCTAGTGACAAAAAAAGTGACATATCTTCATATTAGGGCCCTTCTTTGAAACTAGCTATTTTTCCATCTACTGAACTCGATGTTGCTTCTCTTGGGAGTGGTTCACTTTCCCCAAACATTATAGATTCTATGTGTTTTCCTATTGTACTATACTACCCCTATGATGTGTTGTTTGTTACATGATTTGTTTATATTTATTTACATGGCCCTTGTTTCTCTTTTGGCGCAAGCTAATAAAGGAATCACAATGTCATAAATATTCTTGTATTTGTATATCTCTACTTCTATATGTGATTACATGTTATGTTATACTTGTGCCACTATTCATAAAGGTTCCTTTGTGTTGTTTTCTTGGGATTATGAAAAATGATAGCTATTTATTATTTTTTGTCTTTGTGTTTCTAACCTAAAAAGACTCTTCTTTGTAACTCTTACATTATTTCCATCCATTATTTTTGTAGTTCTACTACCTTTGGGTGATGATGACATTATATTTTGATATAATATTTCACATATTATCATATGATCATAATGACCCCAAAGTTAGTAGATCCATTTTTGTGCTCTCTTTTATCATGTACTCATTTCCATTGTTTTTTCCTTTCTTGGGGGCATGTCGTATAGTGGAAATATTTCTTGTGGATGCATGTATGCCATGTTAAAGAAATTGCTCCCATTAAGTTGTTTGCAATTTCTTTACTATGGGTGCATGCACTCCGCTCTATGTTTTACAATTTTCACACACACTCATTTAATGCTACTTCACATTTGATATTTTGATAGAGCCCCCTTTGGATCCCTTAATCGATACACTTTCCTTAAGGAAAAACCCTCATTTTCTTTTCAATCCCTAAGGATAGGAAGGATACATTTAATGGATACACTTTCCTTAAGGATGGATCCTCTCTCCTTTGGTTTTTTTTATCATTAAGGAAGGTTACCATTCCCTTTTAATAGATCAAAGGATAGGTCATTTATCTCTCTCTCTCTCTCTCTCTCTCTCTCTCTCTCTCTCTCTCTCTCTCTCTCTCTCTCTCTCTCTCTCTCTCTCTCTCTCTCTCTCTCTCACACACACACACACACTCACACACACACACACACACACACACACACACATTCAGACATAATAAGGACTTAAGTCATTTGGTGGCTTTATGTTTCTTTGTCTCCTTAACCTTGATGAGATCATCCTATGCATTTGATCTACTTTACCATGAGCATGAGCTTATTTCATACTCTTTCTAAAGTGGGGGATACATGTACCATCCTAACAATTTAGCACCTATTAACTGGAGGCTTTAGGGGGTATGTGCAGGATCATGGTATGCCAAACTAGGCTCTTAAGTGGTAATGAAAATTCAAAAAATCAGGCTAAGGCAAGTTGACATAAAAATTTGAACAAGTTATGATTATTATATCAAAAATATGTAACAAGACAATATGTAGAAAATTGAATTTAGCTTCTAAGATACTAGGCCTTTTTTGGAAAACAATTATTATATATGTTGAAAATTTTTAATTTCAATGTAGTAGTACAAAAATTTTAGGATAAAAATAAGTAGGTGTATGTCTGACCACCTTAAACACAATCAAATGATAATTTGTTTTTACAATATTCTAGATATAAGTAGTAGACTCATGTCTAGATGTGACATATTTTTTTTGTAATTTTTTTATAAGTAAATAATTAATTATGATTTTTCTTGTACAACTTTTCCAGAATACAAGAAATCTCATGTCTGACCACGTTAACTTAGTCTAAATTTTATCAAATTGAAATCTTTTTTTATTTTTCTTGTAGTAGGAAAATCATAGAATGTGACATATGTTTTGGATTTCAAAAATGTTATATATTTTGAAAGTTATAGCTATTTTTCAATAATTCTATCAATCAGGACTAGAAAGATAACAAGTAGGTGTGTGTCTGACCATATTAAAAAAAATCAAATGATTATATTTTTTTATAAGGTTCTAGATAAAATTAGTAGACTCGTATTTATGTATATTTTTCTAAGTAAATAATTAATTATGATTTTTCTGCTACAAAGTTTCCTGAATATAAAAACACTCATGTTTGACCACCTTAACTTACTTGAAACTTCATGAAATTGAAAGAATTATTTATTATTATTGTATTAGGTGAAGCATAGAATGTGATGTATATTTCAGATTTAAAAAATGTTATATTGTTTAAAAGTTATAGTTATTTTTCAAAGAGTCTATCAATCAAGACTTCTTTTTACATAGCCACTTTTTGGTATACCATGCTCCTTCACATTCCTTAGGACCTATTAGAACCCATTTTAGTGATTTATAGATCCTAGTGTATTTATTCTTAATTTCTTGCATCTGTCATGTAACACCCCGCTAGGGAACCTGACAGGACAACATAAAAAAAAACATCATTAGGGAAGACACATTTTCTTTTTGTAATAAAACTAACATTACATTTACAACTATAGGATACAAGGATCATAAACAATATATATTTCATCAAATGCAAATATGAATGATGAACATCAATCAAATAACAAGGTCCTACTAGGTTCCTCAACATTGCTACTAGAAACATATAGCATACATGACTAAGTCTATAATATGATAACATATGGAAATGAAGAGATTAAAATATGAATTATCCCATTAAGTATTGAAATCAAATAACATAGTCACATGATGAAGATCAAGGTCTACATGTTTATCCACTTTTTTATTACATCACCACTAATCATAGATATATATTTATAGTATAAATTAAAAGCAATGACATGTATTTACATATTCATTCCATAATTATCTCCTCGAGGAGATTAAAAAACTTCATCAGTACATAGATATGATGCTATAGACAATGACACATCATTACATCAATACGAAGCTCCATAATAAGATACAATGTATCATAGAAATCATTTGACTGCATTAGAAGCATAGTGAAGTAGCATGGTCATCCAAGGCTCTCTAACCAACTTTGGAAAAATACTCAATGGGTAAAAGATTTTCAACCCAACCACGTGGAACCCTGAGGCCCACTTCCCCAAGCTAGGAAATAATACAAGGCTCAATGCCACACAATATTACAATAAAGGTAGCAACCAAGAAAACATCCAATACAAGGAGTAACATATGAATCCATAAGGGTATACAACAAGATAACATAAAATAACCAAAAAGGAACATCCTATACTCGAGGCAACTCTGAAATAGACATTAGAGAATCCTAGGACATAAAATGAAGGGTTTCATCACATAGCACCCACTCTTTAGGTCACCCTAATAGTCTCTCTGGACTTGAGGCCTAGGTGGAGCTCATGTGGAATTAACTTCCTTTCATCTAGAGAAGGTTTCAATCTCCTAGATCAACATCCCATAGACTTCTAGACCTTATCTAACACATCCTCATATATGCATAAGATCTTTAGGACATGGGTGAGGCAATTATCTTTTTAATTAATGTGTATCCCAAACTTGGTTTATTTTATTATGTTATGACTTGATTAAATATCCATAGTGGGTTACCCTAGACTAATGACTTTGAGCCCATGCCCCCATTGAGAGCCACCCTCCTATGCTCCAAACTAAAATCCAAAGAAATAAAATAAAAAATAATATCAAATGGAACCTCAAAAAATCCTCATAATCAAAGAAGTCAAACAAACAGAGTTTGGAGCATAAACTACAAAACATCCATGGGATCCACCATGCCAACATCACAAAAAGACATCAAAATCATAGAAACATAATAATTAGAATCATATAGGAACTCTTTGGGTTCCAAAAGATAGCCATGATTCCATATACAACATAGAACATGTATAAGTCCTCTTTTGGATTTATACCAACAAAGTGGATACCTAAGATCTCCTTGATCCATGAAATGCATAATCGGTCTCCAAGAACACCAATAAACCATAACTGAATACCATCATGATCACCACATAACATAGGAGATCAGGAGAACCACATTTATTAACAAGTCACATAAACTGATTCCAATAATAAGATGTCAAGAACATCACTAGGACCTTCATGTGACCTCAATTACACAATTAGGCCCAAATCACACAACAATAGAACTTCACATGAAAACACCAACCAATAAAAGAAATAAAAGACCATGTGATAATTACAGAAAAACATTAGATAACAACAAACCAAGCTAAAATATCAGAAAATCCCGAGCCTCTAGTCAACTCAAATTAAACCCAAATTATAAAGGTGAGGAACTTAACTAAATAAATGCATATAAAATCAATTACCATAAAACATCAACATTATTTATACATCATCAAAACCAACCTAACACTTAATCCACCAAAAAGGGAAAATGACCACAATTATTTAACCAGGCTTATTCAGCCAACTACAACTTCAATTCTAAGTCACTCATATTATAACATACAATAATATATTTAGGTGAATCGTTATATGAAAACTATCATCCATTAATATAAAGACAACTAACCTCTATAGCCCACAATCACATCTTGCATTAAGTCTACTTAAAGCACAACACGAACATCATAAGAATGAACACACAATAAAGTTGAAACAATTAGACACAACCAATATTTAAACTACTTACAACTCCAACATAATGATGTCACATATAAGTGACAATTCCTAATTGACAAGTAAATACACACACATTAAAACCTCAACCCCAACGACAAACAACAAACACATAAGATGAATTCACAAGCACCCCAAGGAAAGACTTAAATTAACTTTAAAAACTATTCACATCTTAAGGGAAAACACAAAATTTTATTCATGGATACTATATTTTAATAGATATATCCAAGTATTTACAAAATTACACAAGTGGTGTTAATGCATATTCTAATGAAGGCAATCACTAAATACTCTTTACAAAATGAAGATGTACGATACAAGAATTCAATTCCAACAATAATAGCAACAATAATGCCAAAATTGAATTAAGAGTATGTAAGTCAACATTATCAATATGTTTTAAATGATTAATAAAATCTTGGCATCAACCTTTTACCAAAAAAACAAAACATTATAAATATGTTCATAAAACACATACAAAACAAGTTTAGGATAAAATCACACTAGTTGATAGGAATTCCAAGTAATCGATATTTATCTCTTAATAACTATAATACTACCTAGTTAAAAACTATTAATAACATTATATTATTTTGTGTAAAGAATATAATTCCTAACTCGATATGCTAAGATTCCTAAAATAACCCTAAGATATAAAATTCCTAAAAGAATATTAGGAACACCACCAACATAAAATAATTTGTTTAATGGTTATACCTAGCCATTAGTTTGTAAAACTAAACCATGGTTAAATTTTATCAAAGTTAAATCAATTAAAATGAATTATACCTATACCAAATCACTATAAGCCCATTTAGAATAAGTTTTCTGAAATTTAATTATAACCAATCAACTACATAACTTATTTATATCAATTTTAGAATATCAAACAATATGATTTAATTTTCATTAATTAAAAATTTTCATAATTAATTTGAACAAAACAAAATCTAAGCCCTAATAAATCAGTATAATATCTATCCAAATAAAATAAAAAAATCTAAAAAAGATCTTTTAATTAAGCAACATAAACAATTTTATTAAGACTCAAGTTTAACTAATTCTCCAATTCTCTTAGAATATATCCTAATAAACTACTTAGTTAACAAGATTTTTTTCTTTCAATTTCTTAGACAACAAAAACTACATACTTATTTCCATTCGCATCCATTAATTTATTTACAACTCATTTAATATTCTAAATGATTAGCTTTGCACTAGAAGACAAAACAAGAGAAACTTACTAAAACAAGAAATAAATAAACAAATAGAAGACTTTCTAAACTTAGACAGATTAACGATGTAAATGAAACCGAATTAGAATCTATGTTCTCCTTACATGGACATATCATTTTGGTCTTTTCTATTAAAGCGATGAATAATAAAAGTCCAACTTTTGTTTTAAAATGAGATTTAGAATCGTGTAAGGACATTCGTGGAAAATTACCAGTATTTAATATGTAACAATAATAAGTAGTTCATGAATGACACCTATGGAGAGAAGATGTATACGGTAAGCAAAATTTTGATGAAGAGATACGGTTTCTGCCAGATCTGGTATTCATAGGCTTGTAATAATAACGTGCCAATATAGAGATAAAATCACATCAGTGCAATGTCAACCAAATCCACCAAGCATTATGGAATGAAGAAGGATATTGTTGTGGTTATTTTTAATCGAGGTAACGCCTCACCTCTAGGAAAGGGATTTCTAAATGCAATCCAAGCACATAAAGATAAACTTGATGCCAAACATGGTGAGAATAAGAGATGCCAAAAAGCTGTAGGCAACTCACAGGGTCCACACATACCGGTTCAATGATCAGATACAAGAAAGTTGCAGGTATGATGCCAAGAAGAAGAGAAATTGTGTCATACTGATTGCGCACCCTCGCAAAACGCCATTGTGTTTCCTCGTTTGATAAGGCAATCGTTTCTTCCTGTCCCTGAGAGACGAGGTTTCCCCAATCACTAAAAGAATGTTCGAGGTCTGTGTAACCACCGCCAAATGCATGTGGAGACCTTCCTCTCCGCCACCATGAATGGAGAGAATAATTTATATATAGAAAGTTCCATTATCAACATATTAATTTCCTTCCACTCTAGAGAGAGATGAATATCGCATTTAAAGACAAGTAGCCAATCCGTTCACATTATCATTGAGACCATAGATAAAAAATTGTTTTAATGTATATGTTATTTAATATTAGACTTTAAATTTAACATTATCGAGGAAAACCATGTCTAAAGCTTCTTGATATAAGTAAATGATTTTAGTTATACTAAACGACACATATCATATATTGAATTAACTTAATAATAATGGTAATGATAATAATAGTTCCATAACATGAATAGAATTATCATTGGTGCCAATGCCATCGCACCACCTTCAACCATCGCAATAATACTCAAGTCATATATAACTACTTAAAGTAGTAATACTACTCTATTATATAATTTTTATTAAGATCATAATTAATTGATATTTAATATAATTAGATCATAACTATATTGATTTAACATTCATATATCAACTTAATATATAGCTGTGACATATAATTATACATCAGTATGTTATATATGCCTATATATCAACATCCCCTTTTTTAATCATAGAACATTAATTAGATCCATCAATTTATACAATGTCATAACAAAACATCAATATGCAAACAATCCAAAAGCATCATAGATAATCCAAACATAGCACAAAGACATGTTCCTCGAGAAGGGTATCACATAATATTATGCCAAGGTAAAAGATAACAAGACATAAGTAAATGTATAACTTCATTCGGCAAAAGCTCAAACAGACACTGAAATAGGCACATACATGAACCAAAACATAGTCATTAGTGGCACAATACATGTCATTTTCTTTCCTTGAGATTTTGCACACTTCCCAAGCTCCAGATTCAATTTGAAATTAACCCTATAGGACTAGGCTAATCTAAGTTGATGTTTTCCTAGATAAGGCCAACCTAAATTGGTCTTGTGCTTGGAAATTGTAATTAAGTGGGCTCCAAGCCCAATGTAGGGTTGTTTTATTTTCCAATCTTATTTGTGGTCGGCCCAACAATATTGAGTCCCAAAATGAGTATAAAAGGACATCAAGGCCTCTCATTTTGACATCTATTATTAAGATCTATAATTATATGAAATCCTTATGCAAGCAAGTGCTATCAATTGATCAAGTGCAAGCCAACATTAAGGGAAGCCAACATTAGTAATATATGTAAAAATCTCAAATTTACTAAATAAATTTCTATAATTCAAACATTCTTTTTTAAAAATAATATAAAAAACATATATATTAATATGATCAAGTCTAACAATTTATTACTAAAAATAAGTTTTTAAATTCATATTGAAATATTTTAAAAATTAGAAATATTCATGTCTTACTATTTTAAATAAATTTTATTTTATCATAAATATTATAAAATAATATATATTTATATTATAAAATACTATAGTATTATTAATAATTTTTTACAATTTATTTACGCTTTTATAGCCATAAAATTCTAGGCCTACTCTACACCATATTACACAATGCTATCTATTTATTTTCCTTTTTAACCAATTTTTTTAATAATGTACAACTTGTGCATCTAAATAAATCAAAACTACCTAATTCTTTCACAGAAAGATATATACTTAACCCTTTAAAAGCATAAACATTGTTATAAATTTATAAATTTATAGTGTGCACCTAACAGTTACAAAAACATGCATGTATGTGATATTTTAGTCATTGTATGTTGTGCATTTTCCAAAAATCTATTTCAAATCCATAATATAAAATAACATGTAGAGAGCATTTTTCATTTTAAATGCACAAAGATTTAGGTGAAATATGTTCAAACATTTAGAGTGGCTATCTGTTCTCCTCATATAGGTAACACCAAACACAATTTAACTTGTTTCTTTCTCTGTTTGAATGAAAATAATTTTATTTTATTAATGAACATTCAAAAAAAAAATGTCTACAGAAGAAATGTAAATCTTTGAGAGCAAACTAACAAAGAAATTTCAGCTTCAGTTTTAATGAAATTTGATGAATAATTAACTTATATAAATGAAGGAAAAAAAAAAAGTCATATAAGATTCGCAGCTACAAAATCACAAAATGGGACAAGAAAAATAAATAAATAAATACCCATATTTTCCAAAACTTATGATTACGCCGAAGACGTTTCTTATATAAAACACATCGGCCTGGGTTAATTCGATCGATGGCCATTGAACGAGCCGTATGCATGGAAGATGATTGAAATGATCGAGATCATTCGTGGATTTAGGAAAAACCCAAAAATGTAACTTTTTTGTTGTGTGAACCGACTGCAAAGCTATTGATTAACTCGTCAGCGACCAGAGTTAGGTTCGCATTTTATATGACATGCATTACTTATTTCTTCGTTGGTCTCTTTTTTAGCTTTTGCAGTGGTGATGAATTCGTTTGTAGTGGTACTTTCTTCCATTTTATTTTCAGTGGCGGTGATTAATTGGTCGAAAGTGACAGAAGTATGAGGCAGTGGCAGCTTGCTTATGTTTTGACGGGTCACTCATTTACCAATGTGGCATTAGATTATTATAGTGTTGGAGATTTTCCAGTAGGTTAGTACTGACTGTATGTTTGTCATTGATGACAACATATGGAAAGTAGCATGTGTGGAAGTCTTATGCAGTAATCTTTCAGTATATGTAGCATGGACCTGATATCAGCATGATATTATGGGTGGAAAGGTTAAGTATTAGTTCAAATAGTTATATAGCAGCTTATATCAATAGTGTTCTATGTATGGTTGTCTGTATAGTTATCATGGAGCCTTGTGTGCTTGGATATATGTTGAAGACATGTTCGTGATGTTTCATTATGGATGCATAGTTTTTTGATGAATAGAAGTGAAGTTACACAGTCGCTATTCACCAGCAGTAGTTTCCTATGTTTATTCAGAAGAGCCGATAGAGATTTTATTGGTTCTTGAGTTGCGCCTATCTTTAGGGTATGCGACCTTGGAGTTAAGCTTGGAGAAGTGTTATTGATGTTTGGTTAAGAGTGCATGAGTTAATTCAGCTTACAAAGATAGTTCCAGTTGTTTTGGTAGAGGTAACAGTGTGTAGCGTGCGTCTACAATTATCTTATTCAATAGGTCCCAAAATGTGTTGCGTGCATAGTAGAGCTGACAGAATGTTTGTTGGAATTTTATATGGTTTCTCTAATATGATTTCAAGGTGGTTCTAATAGGTCAACTTGATTATATCATTTAGAGGAAATATATTTATAGGTAGTCATTTGTGATTATTGAAGTGTGGTTCATCATTCATTAAGCAAAGAAGAGCAGAGTGTGTGAAGTGTTGAGCCATCAGAAGAAGGTCTATGTGACCAAGTGAAGTACTTATGCTATACATTGGAATTGATCCAAACAATAGGTCAAAGCGCAGTTCACCAAGATCCAGACATAGTGTGTATTTGTTATTCAAAAGGTTGTAGCCTTCACCCATTTGAGTAGAGAGCTCTTGGACAATGCGTCCTCTCCCCTAAAAGGGACAATTATAAAAGACTCCTAATAGGGTCTAACCCTTGAAAAGGTCTACTGTACTAAATATATTGTAAAGCAACTCCTAACAGGGTTAAGGATCATAATACTCTAGTGCAAAATATTAGTGGTTGTCAATTCCCATTGGGGTTTTTACCTATTTGGGTTTCCTCGTAACCAAAATATTGGTGTTGTGTTCTTGTGTTCTTTCATTGTGTTTATGCTTTATGTTTAAGTATACTTAATTGGATAAAGAATTGAATCTTGTAGATAACTGATTCACCCCCCCCCCCCCCCCCCCCTCTCATTTATCTCTTGGGACTATTCCTAACAATTGGTATCAGAGCCAAGTGCCTCAGAGAGAAAGTTTAACAGCTTGAGGTTGACCAGATGGCATAATTTAGGAAAGAAATTCCTAAGTTCGATGGAGAGAATTATCTTGATTGGAAGAACAAGATGGTGACCCATTTTTATTGCATTGGTTTTGAAGTTTTTGATGTGACTATCAAAGCAGCCAAGATACCTACCCTAGAAGACCTTGCACAAGAAGATTCTACTAATAGGAAAAATGAATTGTTTCATTAGAATGATATTGCTAAAGAAGCCCTTATCACTACCCTATCTGATGGTGAGTTTTCAAAAATAAAAAAGGTAGATACAGCCCAAAAAATATGGAAGCACCTAGAAGACATATTTGAAGGAGACAAACAAGCAAAGGATGCACGCATAAAGACATGGAAGAAAAGATACAATGCATTAGAGATGCTTCCTGAAGAAAACATCAAAGCTTACAATTAGAGGATAAATGAAGTAGTTGCTGGAATCAGGAACAATGGTGGAGAGATTTCAGAGAAAGACATCATGGACAAGTTGATTACTACTCTTACTCTTGAATATGAAAGCAAGATTAACATCCTTGATGAAACCATGCAGCTTACATCTAATTTCGAGAGAGAGACTTTGATTAGCAAACACTCAGCTTTTGAGATTTCAAGATTGAAGACAAAACCAAAGAGTGAAACAACATTCAAAGCAACAGTTCATGGTAAGAAATGTGCAAACACTTCTGGTAAATTTGATGATGATGATGATGATGATGAAGAGAAAACTTTAGAGGATTTCATTTCTATGATTTCTAAAAGAGAAAAGAAAGGAAAAGGAAAATATGAAGGTCAATTACCATTCAAGTTCTTTTCATGTAATAAGATCAGTGACTTTGCATCTAAGTGTCCTACTAGAGCTAGAGAGTTAAAAAAGGATTACAAGCCTAAGTATTCTAAGGAATGCTACTATGCTGGAGATGGAGTATTAGATGAAGAATCTAGTGAAGAGGAAATAGGATTCATCACTATTATAGACAAAATGAATAATAAGACAGCTCATGAAGATAAGAAAGGAAATCAAGAGGTTGCATTGATTTCTCAAGCTGACATAAGGACAGACTAGATTATAGATAGTGGTTGTTCACATCACATGATAGGTGATAAAGGTAGGTTTGTTCTTTTGGACAAATACAATGGTGGTATGGTCAGATTTGGAGTCAACACTCCTAAACCAATAGTTGGTAGAGGATCCATCACTTTGGATGGAAATAATAGTACTAATGATGTTCTTTATGTTGATGGGTTGAAACATAACCTTCTTAGTGTTGGACAATTACTTGGAAAAGGCTATCAATTGGAGTTCAAAGATGAGAGATGCATCATTAACAACAAAGATGGTGTTATGATTTCATCAGGCTCAAAGACAAGAGGTAATGTTTTTCAACTCAATTCAAAAGCAAGTTGTTTTGTTGCTAAAGTTGATGACAGTTGGTTGTGGCATAAAAGACTATGTCATATCAATTTTGATAACATAGTGAAGATAAGAAATGTAAAGGTAGTAAGAGATCTACCTAGCATAGCAAAGCCAGTTGATACTATATGTAGGGAATGTGTGATGGGAAAGCATGTGATAAATTCATTCAGGGGCAAGTAGAATTCAACAAAGAACAAGTTGGATCTGATTCATATAGACCTATGTGCTCCAACTCAAACAAGATCATACTATGGTGAAAGGTATTTCATTTTGTTTGTTGATGATTATACTAGAATGATGTGGGTTGCATTCTTGAAAGATAAGTCATAAGCCTTTCAGAAGTCCAAAATATTCAAAGATAAGGTTGAGAATGAATCTGAACTAAAGATAAAATGTTTAAGATCAGATAGAGGAGGAGAATTCACCTCTGATAGATTCTATGAGTACTATGAAGAACATGGCATAAAGAGATAGTTAAGTGCACCTAGAACCCCTCAGTAGAATGGAATTGTAGAGAGAAGGAATAGGATCATCCTTGATACAACACACACCATTATGATAGAAGGAAAATTTGCACACACCTATTAGAGAGATGTGGTCAATACAATAGTCTATACCATCAATAGAATTCAATTGAGGCTAGGTGCTGACAAAACACCTTATGAGCTATGGTTTGGTAATGTTCCCATAGTAAAATACTTCAGAATCTTTGGAAGCAAGTGCTATATCAAGAGGGATGAAGCAGTAGGAAAGTTTGATGCAAGAAGTGATGAAGGTATTTTTCTTGGTTATTCTACTAAAAGTAAATCTTATATATAGTTCAATTTAAGATTGAAAAAGATCATTGAAAATGCTCATGTAAAGATTGATGAAAAGTTTATGATTCAAGAAAGATATCATGATTACTCACCCATGATTGAAGAAGAACTTGGACCCTCCACTAGTGAGACAGTTAATGAAGAAATGTTTGATAGTATTGATGTGTTATTCAATGACCTTGAGAAAAGTGAAGAAGAGACTCCTAAGGCTCATAAGTCAGCATCACCTAAAGTTCCAAAGTTTACATCAAGAAATCATTCCAAGATAGACATCATTGGAGATCAAAGGGCAAAAGTCTTAACAAGGTCCCAAGCAAAGAACTCAGCTAATAGTGAAGCAGTATGTTTACTATCTCAGATTCAACCCTTAAGTGTTGAAGATGCATGTAATGATTCAGATTGGCATGATGCTATGAAAGAAGAACCTAATCAAATTGTTAAGAATGACACTTGGGAAATGGTCCCAAGACTTAGTGATAAGAATGTGATTAGAACAAAGTGGATATTCAGAAACAAGATGAATTAAGATGGCACAGTAGTAAGAAACAAAGCAAGGTTAGTATTTAAAGGATATGCGCAAAGAGAAGGCATTGATTATTCAGAGACATTTGCACCTATGAGTAGATTAGAAGCTATTAAGTTATTTTTAGCTTATGCTACAGTCAAAAAATTTAAATTTTATCAGATGATTGTCAAGTTAGCATTCCTGAATGGTGATTTCAAAGAAGTATACATTGAGCAGCTGGAAGGATTCACCTTCTCAGATAGACCTGATATGGTATGTAGATTGAAGAAGGCCCTCTATGGACTTAAGCAAGCCCCTAGAGCATGGTATGAAAGACTAGATGGTTACTTAACAAAGATTGGATTCAAGAAGGGAGCATCAGATTATAATCTATTCATTAGAGAGACATCTGAAGGTTTACTAATTGTAGCTATATTTTTTTATGACATTATCTTTGGAGATAATGACAAAATAAGTGTAGAATTTTCCAAAGAAATGCAGAATGAGTTTGAGATGAGTATGATTGGTCCTATCAAATACTTTTTGGGACTAAATGTGCAGCAGATAGAAAAAAGAATTTTCATTTATTAGTCAAAATATGTGAAAGAGATACTAAATAAATTCAAGATGGATGATTGCAAGCCATTAGGAACCCCTATGATCACTGGATGCAAGCTTACAAAAGAAGATGACTCACCAACAGTTGATATAACATTGTATAAGTCCACGATTGGTAAACTTATATATATATTACTCAGACTAGACCTGATGTTTCAAATGCAGTTGGCATAGTTGGAAAATTTGCAGTAGAACCTAGACAAAGTCACCTCATGGTAGTAAAGAGAATATTTAGATACTTGCAAGGAACTATAGATTATGGTCTATGGTATCCTAATTTAGAAAATGTTGAGCTTCATGTGTACACTGATGTAGATTGGGCAGGATGTGTTGATGACAGAAATAGTACTTCAAGTGGAGCAGTGTTTTTTGGTGATAGACTTGTCACTTGGACAAGCAAGAAACAAAATTGTATTTCTCAGTCAACAGCAGAAGCAGAGTATGTTACAGCAGCCTTGAATTATTCTACAATTATTTGGATCAAGCAAATGATAAAGGATTTTGGATTTTAGATTGATTATCCTATTGTTATTCACTATGATAACACTAACACTATCAGTATGTCAAAGAACCTTGTGATGCATGCAAAGACAAAGCACATTGAAATCAAGTATCACTTCCTAAGAGAGAAAGTGGTAGAGAAAGAAGTCAAGTTGGAAGATATATTCACAAAGCCATTGCCTAAAGATACTTTTGACTATCTTAGGGAGAAGTTGGGAGTCATTCCCTTCCTTGATTCTACTTAGAAGAAAGGAGGAAAGGAATCAATCCTCTGGGACTTGTGGAAGGTTGAATAATCTACCTCAGGAGTCATACTAGTGCTTAAAATGAATGGCACCCTTTGCCATTGATGTCAAAGGGGGAGTATCTATAGATTCATGAAAAATAGAAGCAAAAAGAGGAGTAATATGCTAAGGGGGAGCAACATTCAGATATGATAGCAGTTCAGTTGAGGAAATGAAGAATATTAAGAAATATTGCAACAGATGGAGGATTCATCTTTGGGGGAGTTTTGAAGAGGAAATGGAGAATGTTATGAAAGAAATGTTCATTTGGGTTGGTGGTGGTTTTTCATTCCACATGTTGCCATCAATGCCAAAGGGGGAGATTGTTGGAGATTTGCCTGTAGGTTGGTATTGACTGTATGTTTTTCATTGATGACAACATATGGAAAGTAGCATGCATGGAAGTCTTATGCAGTAAGATTTTAGTATATGTAGCATGGACATGATATCATGGGTGCAGAGGTTAACTGTTAGTACAGACAGTTATATAGCAGCTTGTGTCAGCAGTGTTCCTGATAGAGTATCAAATAGTTTTCTATGTATGGTTGTCTGTACAGTTATCATGGAGCCTTGTGTGCTTGGATATATGTTCAAGACATGTTAGTGATGTATTAGTTATGGACACATAATCTGTTGATGACTAGAAGTGAAGTTATGGAGTCGCTATTTGACAACAATAGTTTCCTATGTATATTTAGAAGAGCCGACATAGATTTTATTCATTCTTGAGTTGTGCCTATCTTTAGGGTATGTGCCCTTGGATTTAAGCTTGGAGAAGTGTTATTGATATTAATCTAAGAGTGCATGAGTTAATTCATTTTATAGAGAAAGTTCCAATTGTTTTGGTAGAGCCGACAGTGTGTAGCGTGCATCTACAATTATCTTATTGAACAGGTCCCAGAATGTTTTGCGTGCATAGTAGAGCTGACATAATGTTTGTTGGAGTTTTTAATGGTTTCTTTAATATTATTTCAAGGTGGTTCTAATAGGCCAACATGATTATATCATTTAGAGGAAAGATATTTATAGGTAGTCATTTGTGATTGTTGAAGTGTGGTTCATGGTTGACTAAGCAGAGCAGAGCATAGCGTGCAAAGTGTTCAGCCATCAAAAGAAGGTCTTGTTAGGAATGACTACTAAATGTTTGGCAGCCATTCTATAGTAGTTGTTGTTGCATTCATGACTATGATTGTCATTGATGTCAACATAATGATTTACTCGAGATTTCCAGAGAAGCAGACACTGTTTGGATTAGCGCACGTGGGATATTGTAGTTGGAGCTATATGTTGTTGGAGATATAATCTTTGATATGTTATATTTTTATGGGTAAGAGCGTAGATAGTAATTCATTTATTCATGGAAGTTATGAGCATTTTGGTGGAAGCAGTATTCAGGCAGTGTTACTGAGTAGCGGTTTGTGGAAATCAGATGATATGTCCTAATAGGAATCGAATCTATTTTCGTGTAGTGAAAGGGAATTTGAAGATACATTTTTAGTGATGTGGATGATAGCAAAAACTTTGAGGTCACACGAGTGAAGAATTATTGTTGTTGGAAGCCGACAGTTTTGTGTAATTTTGATATAGCGTGTGGAAACTTTTATTTTGTAATTGTATGCTGACTCATTTGTAATTACTTGAGTGTAGTATAAAGGAAGGAATGTTTTCCTTGTTGTAGAATGGGTAAATTTTTTGATGTATTCATGAAGTGAAGAAAATATCTAATTGTGAAAGTGAATTTGTAAAGGAAGACATGCGAAGTACAAAGATCTGAAACTGAGATTTGGTGTAACACTAAGTGGAGTTTGGCACAGTCAGAGAAGAGGTAAGATATTGTTGAGATCAATAATCTTTTGGTATTATTCTGTTGATTAATAAAAAGAACATTTGGATAGTGTGTTCAGTGATCTTACCTTGAAGTTGTTTGGGCAGTGGGTCCTTCTGTCTTCCATAACTCTTAATAGGGTTAGAATCTTTTAACAGGGATTCAAAATCTCCTAACAGGGAATCATATGTACTAACTATATTTCATAAGACTCCTAACAGAGTCCATCCTTTCACAAGGAATATTCATATTAGTGCATATTTTTTGGGCATCATTCCCACTGGGGTTTACTCTTTGATCAAGAGGTTCCCTAGTCAACATATCTTGTGTCATTGTGTTATTGTGTATGAATATCTTTCTATGGATGGTAATTATATTTCTTACATGGTTTAATGTTGTTGAAATTGATAAAAGTTATAATTATCAGATAACTGATTCACCGCACCCACCCTCCCCCCTCTTAGTTATCTTGGTTGACTTTACTTTCTAACAATTGGTATCAGAGTGACATGTCCTTGAAAAAGAAGTTTAACAACTTAAGGAGATCCATGGTGAATTTTAGAAAAGAAAACCCTAAGTTTGATGGAGTAAATTTTGACAGTGGGAAAGAAAAGATGAAGACACACCTCCTATGTTTAGGACCAAGTTATTGGTTGATGACAAAGAATGATAAGACTATCATTGAAGAGGACAATCTTGAACATGTACTGGTGATGAGAGAGATCTATTCATGTGTAACATACTTGCACTCTTGACAACCCTTCTAGAGAATGAGTATAGTCAGGTAAAATGTTTAAAAAATCTTATGAAATTTGGAAATCTTTACACTCTACTTTTGAAGGTGATGAACATGCAAAGAGAGTTAGATTACATAATTGGATATGTGCTTTTGAAGATATAAGAATGATGGAAGATGAATTTGTTAGAAGCTATATTGGTAGAATGTGAGAAATTGTCACAGGCATAAAATCTTGTGGAGGAACAAAGACAAAAAATGAAGTGATATGGAAAATTCTGAGGACATTGACTCTTCTATTTAAGTAGACAACACAGATGATTGAACAAGTTATACCTTGTACTACAAACTTTACAAGAGAGACTCTTCTTGGAAGATTGGAAGTATCAAAGATGAACCTAAGGTTATCAGGGGACTTACCTAGAATGGAGACAACATTTAGTGCTCTTAGTGTTCGCCCTACTTTGTCAAGAAGCATTAGTGTGAGAGGAGATTATGCTGGCAGCAACAAATTTATAAATGAAGAAGACAAGAAGATTGAAGAAGGTATTGCCTTTCTTGTAAAGAGAGAACCAGATGGTAAGAAATTTTTTAAACGTTGGACTTGTCAAGAATATGGTCATTTTGCATCTAAGTGTCCTAAGAGAGTTAAAAAGTACAGAAACAATTTCAAACCTAGAAGATCTAAGGAATGTTATTATGCTAATGATGAAGATCTTGAAACTAGTATAGAGAGAACTCTAAGTGAAAGTGATACTGAGAATAATGATGACATAGGATTTGTATCAATTAAAGAAGAGAATCTTGAAATTGATGTTAAGGAAGAAAAAGCCTTAGTTTCTCAAGTTGAAAAGAAATTTGAATGGATTATAGATAGTGTTTGTTCACATCATATGACTGGAGACATGAAAAAGTTCATAAAGTTTAAGGATTATGATGGAGGAGTTGTTAGAGTTGGAAACAATGCACCTTGCTTGATTAAAGGTATAGGATCTATTACCCTTGATGGAAAGACTACTACTGATGATGTTTATTTTGTGGATGGATTGAAACATAATCTTTTGAGTGTTGGACAGTTAGCTGCTAAGGGATATCAATTTTGGTTTACTAAGAAAACTTGTGTAATAAAGGATAAAAATGGAAATCTGATTGGAACTAGATCTAGAACCAGAGGTAATGTATTTCAGTTGAATCCCACTGAGATGACATGTTTGATTACTAAAATTGATGATAGTTGGTTATGGCATAGAAGGTTTTGTCATATAAACTTTGACAACATAGTGAAAGTAAGTACTACACTTGTAGAAGGGATTTGCCTAAAATTATGAATCCTATTAACATGATTTGCAAAGAATGTGTGATGGCTAAACAAAAGAGAAGTTCTTTTCCTAGTAAGAAGTTTACATCTACAAAAAAGTTGGAGATTGTTCATACAGATTTGAGCAGTCCTACCAGGACTAGAGGATTCTATGGAGAAAGGTATTTTATGATTCTTGTTGATGATTTTACAAGAATGATGTGGATTGGATTTCTTAAAGAAAAGTCTGAAGAATTTGATATGTTTAAGATCATTAAGAATAAAGTTGAGAATGAATCTTGAATGAAGATTAAATGTTTGAGATTTGATAGAGGTGGAGAATTTACTTCTAGAGAGTTTAACACCTTTTGTGAAGAAAATGGCATTAAGAAACAGTTTTCAACCCCTAGAACACCTGAACAAAATGGTATTGCAAAAAGAAGAAACAAATCAATGACTGAAGCAGCAAGAGCTATGTTATTTGAAAATAATTTGGTGAAGATATTCTGGAGAGAAATAGTGAACACAATAGTGTATACAATGAACATAGTACAAATCAAAGTAGACAGAAACAAGACACCCTATGAATTATGGTTTGGACATGCACCCTCAGTTAAGAATTTTAGAGTTTTTGGAAGTAAATGTTATATAAAGAGAGTTGATGATATTGGAAAGTTTGATCCTTGAAGTGATGAATGTATATTTCTTGGACATTCCTTGAAAATAAAAGCCTATAGATGTTACAATAAAAGAACTAAGACTATTGTTGAAAGCACAAATGTTAAAGTTGATGAAAAGTTCAAAATTTAGGAAAGAATGTTTGATTATGAATCAGATGAAGAAGCTCATCCTAAACCTAACACTAGAACTACTGAATTATTTTATGAGACTGACAATGATTTGTTGAATGAAAGCCATAGTGAAGTCATTGAAGAACCTACACTTGAAGTGAGATCTGAGACAGTGACACCTAACAAGAATTTATCAAGAAATCATCCTATTGAGAAAATTATTGGAAGCATTAAAAGAGGAGTTCTAACTTGGAATAAGGTAGAAGAATATTTATGTTTGATTTTTCAAATTGAACCTAAAACTACTAGTGAACCTTGTGAAGATGAAAGTTGGACTAATGCTATGAAAGAAGAACTAGATCAGATTGAAAAGAACAAGACATGGGAATTGGTCCCTAGACCTAAAGACAAGAATGTTATTGGAACTAAATGGGTATTCAAAAAAAAGATGAATGAACAAGGAGAAATAGTAATAAACAAATCAAGATTGGTATGTAAGGGATACTCACAACAAGAAGGAATTGAATATGAAGAAGCCTATTCACCTATTGCAAAAATTGAAGCAGTAAGAATGTTTTTGGCTTATGAAGCTTATAAGAAGTTCAAAGTATATTAGATGGATGTGAAGTTAAGATTTCTAAATGGAGAGTTGGAAGAAGAAGTCTACATTGAGCAGCCTGAAATTTTTCCTTTGACTCAAGAAGGAGACATGGTATGTAAACTAAATAAAGCCTTATAAGGACTAAAACAAGCACCTAGAACTTGGTATGCAAGAATGGACAAGTATTTGTTAAAGTTGGGATTTACAAAAGGAGTAGCTAATAGAAATCTGTACACAAAATAAATTAAAAATGGTTTGTTGGTTATAGTTATTTTTGTTGATGACATTATTTTTGGAGGAGAAGATGAAGCTAGTGAAATTTTTTTTGATGAAATGAAGAATAAATTTGAAATGAGTATGATTGGTGAAATGAAATAAATTTTGGGATTATAGATAACACAGAACAATGATGGTATCTTTATGAGTCAGACAAAGTACCTGAATGACTTATTGAAAAGATTTGGAGTAGAGAACTATAAACTAGTTAGAACACCTATGGTAACTGGACATAAATTATCTAGCACAGATGAAACACTGATAGTTAAAGAGAAGAAATACAGATCTATGATTGGAGGATTGCATTACTTGACTCATACAAGACTTGATATAGAACATTCAGTTGGAATTGTAGCAATATTTCAAGCTGAACCTAGAGAATCACATTACGCAATAGTAAAGAGGATACTGAGATATTTAAGAGGCACAACGGACTATGAATTGTGGTATGAAAAATATGATGACTTTACCCTATGTGCATCTACAGATGTTGATTGGGGAGGCAATGTTGATGATAAGAAGAGCACCAGTGGTGGAGCATTTTTCCTTGGAGAAAGATTGGTTTCTTGGCTAAGCAAGAAGTACAATTGTATCTCACAGAGCACAATAGAAGCAGAATATGTAGCAGCAACAAACAATTGTAACCAAATAATTTGGATGAAGAAAATGCTGAAGGATATTGGAATAAAGTTTGTTGAACCTGTTGTCATACATTGTGACAACACCAGTATAGTTAGTATGTCTAAGAACCCTGTATTACATTCTAAGACAAAACATATAGAGATTAAGTATCATGTTGTAAGAGCAAAAGTTGTTGAGAAAGAAGTTAGACTTGAGTACATAGGTACAAAGGAGAAGATAGTAGACATATTTACAAAGGCTTTGCCTAAGGATACATTTGAGTATCTAAGAGGTATGCTTGGGGTTATGCCCCAGCCTACTTTTGAGAAGTGATGAAGTTGGTTGCATTTGTCCAGTGGTTTATAAGCCTTATTTTTCTTTTGGACTAGATGTTGGTACTTCCTCTATGGTGGAGTATGTGTATCAAAGCTGAGTCATGAGGACTCTAGTGAATGTATTTTTTGAAAAGTGTCTTTTGACATTGGAGTTTTTGTTGACATAATGATGAGATTTTTTTCATTGATGTTAATGCGGGAGAAGTGTACATGAAAAAACTATTTGTACTATCTGAACAGGAAAATGAAGCAAGATTTGATTGATGAAGAGGACTTAAAATATTTTCTTGAAGCAGGAGTATTACAGTATTGGATTTTTGGAACATTGGATGTTTTTTCATCTATGTTGCTATCAATGCCAATGTAGGAGATTGTTAAGAATGAATGCTAAATGTTTGGTAGCCATTCTCTAGAATTTGTTGTTGCATTCATGACTATGATTGTCATTGATGTCAACACAGTGATTTACTGGAGACTTGCAGAGAAGCAGACAATGTTTGGATTAGCACACGTGGGATATTATAGTTGGAGCTATGTGATGTTGAGGATATACTCTTTGATATGTTATATGTTTATGGTTAAGAGCATGGACAATAATTCATTTATTCATGGAATTTATGAGCATTTTGGTGGAAGCGGTATTTAGGCAGTGTTTCTAAGTAGCAGTTTGTGGAAATCGGATGATATCTCCTAATCAGGATGGAATGTGGTTTTGAATTGTTAAAGGGAATTTGAGGATGCATTGTTAGTGATGTGGATGAAATTGCAAACTTTGACATTGTAGGAGTGAAGAATTATTGTAGTTGGAAGCTGACAGTTTTGTGTAATTTTGATGTAGCGTGTGGAAACTTTTATTTTGTAATTGTATGCCGACTCATTTTTAATTAATTGAGTGTGGTATAAAAGAAGGAATGTTTACCTTATTTTATAATGGTTAGATGTGTTTATGTACTCATTAATTGAAGAAAAGAGCTAATTGTGAAAGTGAATTTGTGAAGGAAGACATACGAAGTACAGAGATCTGAAATTGAGATCTGGTGTAACAGTGAGTGCAGTTTGGCATAGTTAGAGAAGAGGGAACATATTCTTGAGATCAATAATCTTTTGGTATTATTCTATTGAGTAATACAAAGATCAGTTGGACAGTGTGTTCAGTGATCTTACCTTGAAGCTATTCAGGTAGTGGGTCCTTCTATCTTCCATAACTCTTAACAGGGTTAGAATCTTTTAACAGGGATTCAAAATATCCTAACAAGGATTCCTATGTACTAAATGTATTTCATAAGACTCCTAATGGAGTCCATCGTTTCCCAAGGAATATTCATATTAGTGCATCTTTTGTGGGCATCATTCCCACTGGGGTTTACTCTTTGATCAAGAGGTTCCCTAGTCAACATATCTTGTGTCATTGTGTTATTGTGTATGAATATCTTTCTATGGTTGGTAATTATATTTCTTACATGGTTTAATGCTATTGAAATTGATAAAAGTTATAATTATCAAATAATTGATTCACCACCCCCCCTCCCCCCTCTCAGTTATCTTGGTGGACTTTACTTTCTAACAGGTCTATGTGACCAAGTGAAGGACTTGTGCTATACATTGGAACTGATCTAGACAGTAGGTCAAAGCATAGTTCACTAAGATCCAGATATAGTGTGTATCAGTTATTTAGAAGGTTGTAGCCTTCACCCATTTGAGCAGTGAGCTCTTGGACAGTGTGTCCTCTCCCCTAATAGGGACAATTGTAAAAGACTCCTAACAAGGTCCGACCCTTGACCAGGTCTACTATACTAAATATATTGTAAAGAAACTCCTAATAGGGTTAAGGATCTTCTAACAAGGATCATAATACTCTAGTGCAGAATATTAGTGGGTATCAATTCCCACCATGGTTTTTACCTATTTGGGTTTCCCTGTAACCAAAATATTGGTGTTGTGTTCTTGAGTTCTTTCATTGTGTTTATGCTTTATGTTTAAGTATACTTAATTGGATAAAGAATTGAATCTTGTAGACAACTGATTCACCCCCCTCTCAGTTATCTCTTGGGACTATTCCTAACATATAGTTTGTGGGAAACTAGGGAGATGTGAAGGACATAATTAACAATGTGGCACCCAGTTGCCTATGCGTTAGATGAAGATAGTGGTGAAGGACTAATTTAGAGATTTTTTGAAGAGTTTGGTTGGTGATTATGAGGTTCTCAATTGGTCACTGAGTCTCCAAATGCAAGTTGGTAGTCTATTTTGTATGTCCCCAAATGTTAAAATTATTCACCGATTAGTTCTCCTATTCAGTGATGTGGTGATTTAAATGATCACGTGTTCTCATTATTTTGGTGGTTATTTCTCCAATGGTTAGTGATTCAGTGACACAGTTATCTCAGGTCTCGCAATGTAGCAGTTAGGTTATTAAAAGTATGCCGACTCAGCGGGAAATGTTTAATGAAGATCTGATCGAAGGTTGATCTTTAATGTCAGTAGTTGACTCAAGTTACAAAAATCTTCTGGTGACTTGGAGAATAAAGGTGTTCAAGCAGTCTCCAATCTTAACCATAGTTACAAGAAATATGTAGTGACATGGAGATAAATTCAATCTCGTGGTCGCCAGATGAATGTGAGTAAAGAAAATATTTTTAGTTAGTTTTTTTCAACCGTTGATTTAATTTTGTTCATGGTCTTTTGTCTCCAAGTCTGGAGATAAGATTACAAGGAAATAATTTTGCAATGAGTAAAAGATTGATTATAGTCACTAAGTCTCAGAATGGAAAAATTTAAGTGAAAAAATGTCGGCTAGTCTTCGAACAAATTCAACAAGGTTCAACCTATTCAGTGACTATGATTCCTTACTATACTCGCTAGGTCTCTAGAACAAATAGAGTCATTTAACAACTAAAATTTTCTTTAGTCACCATATCTTGGGTAACGTAAATGATGCACCAAATCTTTCAATGCTTACGAGAATGTGTTGTAATTGCTAGGTTGTTAGAAATTTAAATTTCATTGCGTGTCATTTTCTTGGCTTACGACTACTGAATTTGATTGTGAATGTGCCAAGTAATGGCATAACTGACATGATTTTCAGCTTTTTGTTCTTTGATGGGTTGCTACATTCAATTCTATAAAATAAATAGAGTTGTTCTTCACCTTTTTGGAAATATAAAATATTAAGACAAGCCAAAGTGATAGAATTTTGTGAGATTTTCAGAGCAATTTGAAATTTGAGTACGTTATGAATTTGTAGATGATTTTAAATTCATAGATAAGATGAGCCAATTATCAGTCAGTGGAACCTCTACCACCAAAGGTGCTAAGGAGAAAGTTAAGGAAAGCTATTCAGATGAATTCCTCATCTTACTTCAAGGGTCATCACAAAATAAGAAGGTTAGTGATCAATTTTTTGTCGATGAGATTGCATACTATAGAGATGCTAGAACATTAGATGTCACTGGAATGTCTTTATTCAATTACTTTTATAAGAATTTTGATAGCCCGCTCCCTGTATCAAACCCTTAGATGTCAGGGTTAGAAAAATTAATAGTTCCAGAGGTTTTCATAAACGTAAATGTCTTAACTATTTTGTCTTATAGCTATGATCCCTTATCTAGAATAATTAGGAAGGGTGATGGTTCTGCACTGGTAACCCTTGACCAAAATTCATTCATGAGAGCTTTTGGTATCTAGGTCGCAATGGCTATAGAGATTAATCTGCAGGCACTGGCCAATAGATACATTAGGGAGGTTGTTGTGATGGAAAGAGAAATCAAAAACCATGTTCCTTGAGAGAATAGGAATTACATTGCACCCATGGTAGGCACAAGCCCATTTTTCTACAAAGATCTCTGATTCTATATAAAGTATATTGCATATGGATTATGCAAAGTTCTAGGGGATGATGGTGGGGAGAAGATCACTTTAGATCTCTTGATGATGGTTTTGGACTCCCAGAGTCTTCATGTGATGAGAGGATATGATTACATAGGATATGTAATAGATAGAATGCATGAGGGTTTACTGGCATTGAAAAGAAAAAGTCTAGTTCTACACCTAGGTTTATGCACTATTCTTTGTTGATGCATCTCATTTTTTATTTTAATTGTGATATGATGAACATGGAGGTCCTTGACCCACAAATGATGTATTGGGGACAACCAAATCTAGTACAATTTTGGATAAGGGATTGGAGTCCATCTTCTTCAAGAAGTGATTTCTATGTATTTGAAAATTGGATAGTTCAGTCTATCCTTCTCAGTTTGGGATTGAATCATTCAAGGATGTCCGCTAATGTTTTGTAGATGATTAGGCCCCTGCAATTTGTTGATAAGTGGACCAAGGGTCATAATTGGGGAGATATTTACTATGAAAATGGTTATACTATGATTAGATTATATGGATGCCCTCAGCCCCCCCACATACTACCATTCTTTGTTCCACCTTGGGTGCCACTTTTAGAGGTCATCTGGCAGCTTATGCTGACCGATAAGGAGCATTTGGCTACACATAGAAAAGGAACTTTTACTCATAGGCACTTTAGAGTGCATAGTCTCACAATAGGAAAGAATGCCTTTAGTTAGGTAAATGATTAGTTAGGACAATTTAGAATGCATGTTGCTTCCTATAGATATGTTGATACAGAGGGATTTCTTATTTGTGCCAAAAAATATTATATGCCTAGCATTCCTTTCAACAAGAGACATGAGGAATATCCTAAGGAGGATGTAATAAGAAATATAATTGATGGAGAAGAAGTGGTAAGAAGATTTGACCAAATACATGAATTATATGCTATGGAGAAGAAATTGAAGCTAAAGGGATTGACATTCAGTGGTTTCTTTGCTACATTGCCTTATCTCCAAAGGCTAGAGAAGATGATGATCCAATTCAATACCCTAATGAGGACTTTTGAGGATCAAATTGATGAGAAAGAAGGAAGAAAAAAATGTCCATTCAGAGTCTGAATGTGATTAGGATAGTGATAATGGCTTCTCAGTGCACAACATCCCTACTTTGGAATAGATAATATCTGAGAAACATGAGACTGGTCAGAATGTAGTTGTTGACCTAGGTGACCTACATAGCTCCCAGGACACTAGTGAACCTCCTAGAAAAAATAATTTGCTGACTGTAGAATCTTCTCAAGTAAGAAAAATGGATAAAGTGGAAGCCCTCTTCACTAGAAAAGGTATTCATAACCACCAATTGAGGAAGAAGATAAGAGAGGAGAAAAGAAAAGAAAAACTTGAAATAGAAAATGTTGAGTTTCCCTTGGCTCTATGCCAAGATGAAATAATGTTAGAACAAGATGCATTCTTGAAGGATGACAATTTTATTTAGTTAGATGAATTCAAGAGCCTCTTAATATGGCATAAGCAACAAAAAGTGTTCAAATCACTAAAGAGGTTCAAGTGCCTAATGAAGTAGTACAAATAGTAAGGGAGTATGACCCTGAGAATGAGAGACTCAGTCCAGAAGAAGCTAGACAACTGGTCAGAGCTAGCAATATGCTACTGGTACCTGGGTGGAATTTATATTCAGATTTTATTATTGATTAGATCAAGAGACAAGAGGATATAACATTATCCTTAGAGACCCAAGTAGGTGATATTATCAGAGGATTTGGCTATAGCCCAAAGAATCAAGCATTGGCTCTATGGAGCCTATATCTTAAGGATAAGAAGCCTCAAATTTTAAATGTGAAAGAGAAAATGCATGGTGACAAAATTGTATGGTCAATCCATAATATAGGAGACCTTGAGATATCTCAAGTCTTAACTCATTTTTCTAGGCTTCATGAAGACAAGACAAAGAAATTATCTGAAAGGTATGGTTCTTTGTTAGAGGACTATAGTGCTCTTTTAAAAGATAGAGATATCCAAATAATGAAAGAAAAGGCCTTGGAGAAATCTTTAGAATATTTAGAGCAGCAGATAATAAATACTCCCATAGCTAAGCCTACACCATCTGAACAACCTCTACTACTTGAAAATAAAGGTGTAAATGAAGAATAAGTTGTTGCAAATATAGAAAAGAAAAAAATTGGAGAAGAATGACGCTATCCTAGAAGCCTTACTAAAGATTTTGCAGCATATGATTGATGTATTAAAAGATAGAAGTGATTTGGTTTTTAATACTTATAATAAATTACCTGAACTGTAGGTGGAGGTGAATAGTTATGTTTCAATTTTGAATGGATATTATGCAACTTGGTCGGTCAGAGCAATGCTTTTTGAAAGATTGGTAGCAGTGCAATGTTTACGAAATGATATACCGAAGATTGTTCTACAAGTAGGTGAAGAAATAAACAAAATTAAGGCCAGATTGCCACTTTTTAAAGGCAAGGCAAATCAAATTGAGGCTAAGATAGCCATGCTTAGCTCAAATTTTAACAGGTTCATTCCTCCCATTAAAGATGCAGATGGTGCAATGAAGAACCTTGACTAGTGGAGATCAGACTTTGATCCTTTCTTGCTTAGGAAAGAGGCATTTATTCATGAAAAAAGTGACATAGATATGGAGAAGTTTAATAACAATCTAAATGAAGCCATAAAGTTAGAAATGGAGCTGCCAAAATTTGTAGCAAATGTGAAGATGATAACAGACACCAGATGGGAGAGACAAAAAACACAGTTGCAACATGTCCAAAGTTCTAAATGGTCGATAAAGGAAGAAGTAATTGTGTGGGATGAGCTTACAAAGCCCAAGAAGATCAAATCTACTATAGTTGACTTTGATATTTGGATGATGAGTAAACATGACACCTACACTAGCTCACAGCAGACCTTAGAGCACAAGAATGATAACCTATCAAGAAGAATGATGTAAGTTAGCTGGAATGGTGGTCATCATATCTCACAACAACTCAAGAAACTATCATGAATATCTATAGACAAAGGTGTTAGTGATCAATGAGCCACGAAGCAGAACACTCCAAAATATTTATATCTTTCCATCACCTGAACATTTTTTGTAATTTGTTTTATATGCTTTTTAAGGTTTTGATCTCCAACAATTCATAGCTTGTTGCATTCTCATTGATAAGAGAATTCCAAGATGGTTGAGCTATATACAGGCTATAGCCTCATTTTGTAAAGAGTTAGAAAAAGATAATTGAACAACTGAGTATAATTCCTAAAGATTAGAGTACTAAATTATGTGTCTAAGCTTCAGAGCATGAATCTTTGTATGTAATTTATAGGTCCATTTTAATACTGATACACTACAATTTCTCTTTCGTGTTATTTTTTTCCATTTACTTGTATGTCTAGTCTTGTATGAATGAAGATCTTATCAACAATTGATCTTTAATCTCAGTACTTGACTGAGATTAGCAAAATCTTCTGGCGAGTTGGACAATAAAGGTTTTCACGTAGTCTCCAATCTTAACCATAGTTAAATCAGTGTCCACTTTTAAATATATTGTGTAATCAGTAATTATTGAAAGGTTAAACCTAGCTGAGCATGTGGAACATTAAAACAAAGAAGAATCTTATCCAATCCTCATCAATTAGGCATTTATTTTTTATGAATCAATATTAGTAGACATAGTGTTTAGGTAATTTTTGAAGCACTCTGATTCATACAAGAATAATCCCTAACACATTCTAATTAGCAATAGACATGACTAATTTCCTGAAGAGAATATCATTATTCATAAGTACAATAAAATATAGTTAAATAATTGGCATACATCTCACTGTGGATTTTCTTGAAAGAGTATTCTTTGATTCAAACAATGAACCCTTTAACTAAAACGTCCTCCACTACAAGTGTGTTAAATTGTTCTGAAAAAAGGGAAAAGGTTGTATGCACACCATCAACAACTTCCAGATGATATTTGGATCTAACCTGTCCTTAAAATCTATAGATGTATATGGAATTCTAAGATGATTGAACCAACTATAGGAACAAGACTTCCCTCTGCACTTCTGGCTCTACAAAACCAAGGAGGGTACTCCTAATCAAACAATGAAATAGCCTTACTCCAAAAATTAAAAAAACCGGATTCAATAAAAATAGATAAATGATAAGAAAATACTAAATTATAACCATTCATTTATTGATTCTACATTACCATTTGGTGTAATACAACTTTGCAAGTCACTGTAGTTATAGAATTTTGGAAGATTTATATCAAAATATTAGGAAAACACATAGAACCTTTTAAACATTAATTCCTATAAAAATAACTCAACTACTATCCACTGCCTTATCCATTGTGCAACACCTTCTTTGCATGATTATTATACATAAGAAAATATATTGAACTTTTAATAACACTACCATTTGAAAATGCTATCACCATGTCGTGAATTTTATTAAAAGAATCCTAGATTCATACTAGTTACTCACATCCTTATGTAAAACTTAAAGAATTTATGCCATGTCTAAAGGTTATTTAATCTAATCCTAATTCAAAGCTGAAGAACATAAACATACACACATAGAAAATCTATGCAATGAATTTCAATAATTCATAATTGAAAGAGAGATACACAGAGGAGAGTTTTGCCTTACTCTGCCTTCCTTTGAAGATATTAATAATTCATAACTCAAAGAGAGAAACACATAGGACAACTATGAACTTTGGATTTTATTCAAATGTCATATCAATATCATGTATACAAAATGCTTTAAAGTGCAAACTGTCTGGATTTAACTTGAACCAACAATATTACTTTTTTACAAAAATATGCCTAATACAGTCTATCATATCCTAGACTCAAAACTTGTTTGTAAATATACTGAAGTTGCGGTCCTCTTACAAGTATCCTAGTAATCCTTTTATAGAAACAAGGATTTCATACAAGCTTCAGATCTTTCTTACAAAAGACAAAAATAATTTTTCATATAAGAAAACAAAGGCAAATATAACACCTTCTTGTTACAATTTTACAGAATATTTGTAGAGATGAGCACCAAAATTTGCAACAAGTCTCCAGATCAGTTCAACTTCTATTAGGTGTGTCATCCATGCTTCCTTTGACTATCTCAAGTTTCTAGCATTGTTTAGTCTACTTTTAAGAGATTGGTGCATCACCACTTGTTGTTTCCTCTGTAGATGTTTCCTCTTCTTTCTCACTCTCTGCAAGATATGTTGCCTGCCAAGATGTAAAAGTATCCTCACTTGGCCAATTAAAAGCCACAATCTCATCCCTTTTTGGTAGGATCTTGTCCCAACCAGTAATCACTTGGTGTTCCTTAGTCATTACCTTAGTGAAGTGTAATATGGCATCTTGTAGCATTTCAATTATTTGTATAAAAGGTATAGTATCTTCTATACCCAGAACAATATCTATTTTAGCTAGCACCCTATTATCAATCTATACCAACCACTGTTCCTTATCCTTTATGGTTCCATCTGCTTTGACAAGAATAGGGAATATTTGGAAATTATCTTGAAGATATCTAACTCTTATGAGTTATGCCTTCCTCTTCAGCCCCTCCCTATTTACTTCAAAATAAAAAAGGGTTTGAACAATTCTATAAGTATTGTCCAATTGAAAATTCTCGATACCCTAATCTTTAATTAAATAAAAAAGGCATTTCAATCTATTTTCTCTAGGAATCCACTCATCTAGAATGGGAGTTGCAGTGACTGCCTCTTTCTTAAAAGAGATCACAATGTGAGCCAATTGCTTAGAACTTTTATAAATTTCTTTAGTTTTCACATTAGCAACAAAGTGTAAAATAGTATCTTTTATTCTTTTCTCATATTTCTTCTTTTCTATGTGTTCTATTTCTACATTGCTAATGGAAGGAAGAAAAGGAGATAAAGGATATTCAACAATGGGACTTCAAGAAGAAGGTGCAACAGGAGAAGAAAAAATTTGCCACTATCTTGGTGATTGAAATGGACCTTCTTCTCCCAACCTTTTCTCCAAGTCTACAATTATTTTGTCCTTCTCAAACATTCCATATTTTAAATCCCCATATACTTTTAGCATTGTTTCAAACCTTATTGTCAGCTCCTCCTTTTCCTTAGTTTCCTTCTCTACTACCTTTTCTACAAACTGAGCTATGGCTACCACCATACCTGATGCTTCAATCATACATGTGTCAATAACCCTTTTTACTATAAGGCCACTAGTGAGATCACCTCTAGTCATTTTCTTTCCATTGTTCTTTTCTTCCTTTTTCAAAAACCACATGACCAAGGCCAGATATTATTACTGTAAGAAAATATCTTAATGGCCTATTCTACCTCTTCCTTGGTCTTGTGCATAGGAGTGGTTTGTTTACTAACTACATCAAGGACCACTGCATCTTCTATATCCCATTATGGGAGGATAAGTACTCCTGTATTTCTTGCCAGTTCTCTCCCCTACTCTGGAGTAGTTGTTTCAAACTCTTCTGTCATTTCCTTCCTTACTTCAATCTCTATGATTTTGAGATCTTTATCTGGATTCTCCTTATGCCTCTTTTCATAGGTTTCTTCAAACTGATTCATACTCAACTTCCAAAGAAATTTCATAAAGGCCCTAGCCTTCACAAAGTCATCATCAGCTAGAAATTCATCACATGCTTTCTTGACTATAGGGTCTAGCTCTGTACCTACCATCTATCCTGTTGTTAAGCCTAGGTCAGGCTCTCTTGGTTTCTCTAGCACTCCTTCATTAATCTCTTCATAAGTCATAAAAAATTAACCTTGAGATCCCATTTGTTGTGCTTTCTCTATAATCTCTTGATCATCCTTAATAATTAAAGGTGATTGGGAAGGAGAGTACTCTTCTTCTGCATCATGGGGCCTCTCTTCTAACTTTTTTTTTTGGTGGGAGATGAGAAATCAAGAATATTGTCAATTAGTTGTTCCTGACGTGACTCTGCAACATCCATAACCTCCTTGTGTTTCTTCACCTACTCTAATGTAGAAGGAACATCCTCCTTCTTCTTTGTTTGTACTCTCCTATCAGATTATGGGATTATGACATTGTAACCAATCTTTTTCTGCACCATATACTTGCCAGGAGGTAGCATCTTTGCAAATGTAGTTTTGGTCAATATTGATTCAGCTTTCTCTCGGTTTTCATTCATGACTTTCTCTTTCTTCTCGTTTAGGGTTTGATAAATCTCTTAAAAATTTTCCATGAGAGTATCTATCGTCGCCCCCATAGGATTTATGTTGTTTAGGGGATCGTATCTTGGATCAAATTATCTGACAAAATCTAATGTCTTTTTATATAGTAACCACATTTCTTTCTTGACTTCTCAATCTTGTAATCTTGGGATATTTCTGATAATATCCTCAGGGAAGTTGAAAATGTGGTTTATTGCTGGGCACTTGACCCTCTTTTTAAATATTTCATTGTAAAAACCCTCTGGGTCTATTGTCCTAGAAATTGGAGTAGCCATATGATATGATTCTAGGAGCTTATGCGTATGAAGCCATCCACCCTTTGTAATTACAAACTAGTGGGCAATTGTAATGTTTCAGAATAGAGTTCCTCTACCTTTTCCTGTGAGAGTGTTCTCCTCAATATCTCCTAGTTGTCTAAAGAATTTTGCAATAACAACCTTAAGGGGAAGTTGATATGGCAATATAAAAGGAGCCCCTCTAAAACCATATAATCTAATAATAGTAGAATAAGGATAGAAAATGACATCTGCCCAATTATGTACTATTTTCAGGTATTTAGAAAATTATTCTAGCCTAATAAGTTTGTCCAAATCATTTGGGATTCTTGGGTTCTCATGAACAAACAATACTCTCAATCTACCTGCAAAACATTTATTAAATTGAATGAAACTACTATCCTTCTTTTCCTATGTCATGCTGAGGTTCCACAGTTGGACTAGCATGTCCTCACCATCTCTCAGTTTTGACAAATCCATCTCCTCATCAATATAACTAGCACCTTTTTATAAAATCATGTACATCATGAAGGAATACTGACAAAAAGGTTTATCAACTTTTCTTTTCTGGATTCCTATTAATCCATTATGAATCAATTCAGAAATAAAAGGGGCATAATCAAATATAACTGACAAATGTGAATGTAAAATATGAACCATCATATACATCAAATGTATTGGCATTTTTTCTTCAGCATCTTCTCTAAAGATTTGACATAATGACCAATATGTACCTCTTTCTCTCACATCAAAATAATCAGTTTTGAAAGGCTCCTGTGTACTTGGCCCTATGAC
Organism: Chamaecyparis obtusa; assembly: GCA_027943335.1. Taxonomy (NCBI): domain Eukaryota; kingdom Viridiplantae; phylum Streptophyta; class Pinopsida; order Cupressales; family Cupressaceae; genus Chamaecyparis; species Chamaecyparis obtusa. Next base: position 70,998 of record BSBK01007516.1, read on the forward strand.
AACCAATTTTCCAACTTTACCACATAATTCCTTCATAGGACCCCTCTGTGCATCGTATACTTCCTTCAACTCTTCAAAATTGATTTGTTGTAAGTCATTTGATGGTTCACTTAACCTAAAAACTATTCTGATTTCTTTAGTAGAGACTTTCATTAACAATTGTCCTCTACCATCCGTAATCAGCATCTAGGAAAACATCGAGCACTACAAGCTTCCCTAGGTCAAATGCCATATATTACTGGTAGGAATAGGAGCATTCCTCTGGCTGAACCATACTTTGAATAATGTCAAACTAGTGATATCAGAGACACCACTCACATTGAGTGTACCAATCTTAGCATCCCTAATATAGTTACCCATATCATAAAATCCATCCTCAACCTTAACACTAGGTTCCTTTGGTGTTAATTGTTTTCCTTTCACAAAATTAATTATCAAACTAGGTAGCACCTACAGTAAATATTTATGTAGACCTCTCTTACTGTAATCAGTTTCACCAGACAAGTCCTTCCTAGGTGACATCTTTAGGGTTTTCATTTTATACAATTGGTGCAAAAGAAACACAACAAAATTGCAAGGATTTTTAACCAAAAAAAAAAAGCAAATATTCACTAACCTTTATCTCAAATTTCTTATGAAATGGTAATCACTCTCTGCAAATCTTCTCACCCAACTCTCTACAAACTTTTATCTTCTTGTGGTTTTCTTAAAAAGCGCACATCTTCAAAATATTAGCAATCAAAAGCAATGATTTCAGCAATTTACTCCACATGATTTCACCATTAATTCTCTGAGCAATTGAACTATCGTCATTCAACGGGAAAAATTGAATTTTGCACCATCTCTGCATCTAGTTTGAATTTGGACTGTTGATCTTATTTTTTTTAAAAAATACCAACTGTCACATGATCAGAGCGCCTAGAAGAAACTTATGCGAACATGCAACAACCATTTGATCAATCTGTATATACGTACTTCAAACAATCAAATGATACATGCTCCAAGTTTATAAATTTTCTAACATAATTTAATAGACATAAAACAAATAAAAACATACAAGGCATGAATGTTCTTCTCTTTTTCAACACTTATTCTTTTGGCTTGCAGTGATCATTAGTATATCGATTGAAAATAGGAAATTGTAGTAAAAATGATACATATAATGACCTATGACTTTACTTAATTTTATATCGATTATGGTGTTTTTCCAACTACTGTCACAACAATAAATTTTTTGAAAATTGTTAATCGATTATGATGTCATGCCCACTAAATATTATTGCATAGACAAATAACTTTAAAACAAAATTTGCATTTAGAACTCACTAACAACTAAATCTGACATCCTTCTATATGTTAAACAAATTAAATTAGGTCAAATATTTATCAAATTTTGTTGTTATTGACTTCAAAATCAGAATTTTCTATTAGCTAAAAACCTGTTGAACAAAAAAAATTAAAAAGTCTCCAACATCTTCTCAATAACAACTGTTCACACATTCTCCATTTTTTTAGCCAGTTACAAGGTTCATTCCGAGATAACAAGAAAATGGTACTCCCCCATTAAATGCTTATTTTAAAATATCGGATTAAGCTATTCATCGCTACCAAATATGAAATAAATTATTTTAAGTTCTCGGTAGGGTTATTAAAATAATTTATGTGAAAAATTGAATTTTGCACCATCTTTGCATCCAGTTTGAATTTCGACCATTGATGTTATTTTAAAGAAAATCTATCAGTTATGGCATGATCAAAGTACCTCAAAGAAACTTATGCGAACATGCAAGAACCATTTGATCAATTTGTATCAAAGGCAATCTTTACACATGTCATCCAAGCCCGACCTGATATCTTTGATTCTTTACTAGCATTAGATCAATAATCTGATGGTCACTGCTATTTTTCCTTTATGACTGGACATAAAGTAGGCCATCATGGCCTTGATACCCAATCGATGACTATCACATGATCATATAACTTCAAAAGATTCCAAGCGCACAAACAACAACCGTAAGATTTTCCATTTGTTGCTACTACCTTAGGTAAGTGGCCCCACTCTACTTCGACCAATGAGGGATATCCACATTGCATTACCTGGACATCAGACGTGTAACACTTTTTTACTAAGCACCAATGCTATTGACATCTTCCACATCATCAAATACCTCAGACCAATCAGTAATGGCCATGTGTATACAACTGTCAGCAGACCCATTTGTTTTCTTACACCGATAAATAATGTAAAATCAACGGCTATCGCATGATCGCAAGGTCTTGAAAGTTTTCATGCGCACATGCAACCATAGTTGGATCTTCTGTAGATTGTCAGTCCTATAGATACTCTTGAAATTGGGCCCATTTTTTTGTAATCAATAAGCACCTGTCACGTTGCAAAATCTGGTAAGTGGACATACAAATTTTTCTGCTTGAATCGTAGCCTTATTGATGATTTCCATGTCAGCAAATATTATCACCAATTAGAAAAATTGATGTGTATATATCTTCTAGCAGTCCTACTTGCTATAAGTACTAAAGAATAAAGAAGATTGATGGCTGACACATGATCACATACTTTAAATAGATTCCTTGTGGTTATACGACGACCGTTAGATCTACACAATAGGTTCAAGGTAAAATAAAATGCTGAAAACTTAAGAAATATAGTAGTTAAGACTTAGGAACATTTGAAAATATCACCGAGTGTAGACTTAGGAAAAATTAAAAAAGGGTCGAGACTAGGTAACTTATTAAGTGTGAAGAATATGGCCCCACTTGCTAATGCTTGTAAAAACACATGCCCTTAAGGACTTAAGTGATTGTAAAAAGTAATGACAAAATAGAACACAAAAAACCAGCCTAGGTTTTTAGTGAAGACAAAGGCACTTAGGGCTTTCTGAGACTTGGTTTCTTATTAGGACTTTCCCTTTTAGATAAAACCTTGATATTTTTGAAAGATTTTTTCTGGGTGTTTTGCAGAAATTTTTTCTCAATTTCAGGACCACATACATATACCTCAATTTTGTAAGGAAAAGAAAGATTTCATGTTTATTAATGATACCAATGAATTACACATGGATTGTCATTAGGTCTTCAAAAGTAAGAAGACAACTTTACTTTTCAACATTCGCAAAATCTACTGAAAAGATCAAAATCAAAATTTAATTTTAACAGTGTCACATTTCACAGTAGATGACATCGATATTATACATAAAAGTAACTAACAACAATTAGAACATTTAAAGCATATCCGCCACAAATCTAAGAAATATTTCTTTAATAAATACTGTATCTTGGTAGTGATAGCTTAGTCAAATATTAGCTTTGAATACAATGTTTTCCATCATTGGAAATATATGCCAGTCACTACTATATCCGACATTGACAAGTTATAAAAAACAATAAAAGGCAGCCCCTATTGTTATAATAACAACAAAAAAATAGCATAAAATCAACATGTAAATTATTCATTATACTCGTTGGTTATCATTAAAAGAACAATAACAAAGCAAAGACCATACACATTTCTTTTCAATTTTATTGCCATTTAATATCTATCAACAATGACAAATAAAATATTACAATTAATATAAAATTATACATTAAAAAAATATACATTTACATTGATGTAAAGACACGTTCCACTTCAAACAATTTGCAGATGTATTCTCTCATAATAGTTTACTCAACAAAAAATTTAAACAATACCTTTTATATCTCTGAATGATTACTTTTTCCAATATGTATCAAGATATTTGTTATGTTTAAATATATAACAATTTTGAATATTAACATAAATAGTTCTTCGATGATTCAAAATGATTATTTATTGGAACTCAATTACTGCTTGTCCTCACTGTATTTAAAGTTTTACTTACTATAGCTAAAAGTCATTGAAAATACATTATATTGCATTCAATGTTAAATGGTTTGGTTGGTAATAGTTTTTCCTTATCCTTTTAAACATGACCACCTTAATTGACCATCATCATAGCCTATATAAGACCTGTTCTACTAATAATTTTCAGAACCATCAAAATATTTTACAGAAGCATTTATACAAATATCAAATATATACATTTTCCTGAGCATCGACACATTTCAAGTTCATTATTATGGAGGCATTGTTATCACAGCTTCTTTCAACTTATATTTTCAGAGTTTTCCATTTTCTTCAATTCTTAGATTCTATCATTTTACTTTTTTTTAGTTTGCATATATTTGGCTCAAACTTTCACATTTTGTTACAGTTTTGATTTTATTTTACAAAATTACAATTTTAAAGTTATTTGTGTTAGAAAACAATGTGTACATATTTTTTTCAAGAATGCATCAATCATAAATATAGTGTATATTTTAAAGATATAGTATTGATTACTAATATTAGACTATCTGCCATTAAATAGGTAACAAAAATGGCCTTGTTAACTATTATACACTAAGTTTGCACCCTTGTTTAAAGCTCTCTTGGTCTTGATAACCTAGTATAACATGGGAATCATCTCCAGGTTGTGGTACCTATGCTAACTAAGATGAGACCTCCAGGTTCTAGGATGGTTCCTCTTGGATAATGACCTTAATTTTCTTCTTGACATGAAAAGTAAATCTTTTGAGGGAAAGGGATAGAAGGAATGCTTGGAAAGGGAAATGACTGAAAACAAACTACCTACTAGGTGATACACTAAAATTAGGGTGTGGATCTTAGTGTAGAGGATGAAAATAATGAAAGGCTTAGGTCTAGGAGGTCACAGCTCACTGAATAGGCTTGCATAAGTGTTTCATAGGAGCGCCTAAACATAAGACACAACTTATGACCTACAAGAAGACATTCATTTCTACAACTCGGTGTAGGATTGATACAAGACTGTTAGGGGGCTGAATTATACCCACAAAAACATCTAAAACAAATCAAACATAATAACACACACAATTACAGAAATTAAGAGGGATTAGGAACCCTAAGATATCACTAAAAACATCATATACTTTAATCCAATAAGAGATAATTCAAACAAGAAATCATAGGGACATGAAGGATTGTCACAAAATACCTCTACAATGTTTTCATTATCAATGGGAACTTTACAACTGTATAAGGTAGAGGGTAGAAATGATACCACAGATGACCCTTAAGAAAAGATGAATTTCTTCTACAATTGTGAACCTCTCTTTTTATAGAAAAAGTCCATTTTGAGCTTAAAATCTCCAAAAATACATTATATACATCCCCTTGTTGCAGGAAGGCAAGAGTCAAAACCTAACTAGGGTTACAAGATTAAATAATGATATCAAACCCTAGGGTACTGATCACCTATTAATGAAAATCTCTAAGAACCGGTGGTCAAATCATATCTTTCTTTGTGTGTTGATCCTTCTAAACTGAAAACACCTACAGACACAACAACCTTGACCTACCAACCCATCTGCAACTCCACTAAGCCATGAAGGTTCCAAATCTAATTCTATTTCCCTAGGAGAGGTACTACTTGAAAAGGTGCTGCCAACTCTTTCTAGCACTTCCTGTCATTAAAACATGGGAAAGGACCCTTCAACACTGGCCAATAGTCACTTCTATCATCTTCACAACCAAAACCATCCTGAGACTTTATTTCCTGGGCTAGCCGACATCATGCATGGCTGAAAGAATGCAAAACCCTTGCAGAGACATTTGAATTTTGAAATATAACAACTAGCAGAAAATTTTAAAATGTAACCGTCGATGAGAAACCCTTCTCGGTAGATGAACAACTATGATGCACTTGAAAAACAACTTGAAAACCTATCTCTAACAAGTCAAATGCAACTGTGGAAGTCAGCGGCCAATGAAACATGAGCAAATCAGCACATCTGACAAACTTGGACCCATGACCTAGAGAAAGAGCATCGAACTGTTGTCACAAGATCACAAGAGCTTGGAAGATCCCTTGTAATCAAGTGAAAATCATAGATCTTTAGTCTACTGACATCCCCATAGATACCCTAACATGGTCCTACCAATAGAGCCTAGCTGTCATCTGACCGCCCAATGAAGAATGAGCATGTCAGAAACTGAGGACCCACCTGATAGAGCCTAGAGATAAAGTAAGATGAATGATGGGCACATGATCTGATGTGTCAAAGAAACCCCATGAGATTATATGCCAACCATTAGATCTTCATTCGACTGACAACTATCAGGCCCACGATGACATGGCATCGAATCACAAGTCCCAACCAATCACAAATGCACAACACAGACTACATGGTAGGACCCTGCAACAGACCCACTGCAACACCAACCACCACTACATGGACCAGTCAAATATGAGCACATAAGAAAGAAAGGACCCACCATCAAAGCCTCAAGAATAAAGCAAGATCGACGGTCGGTGCATAATCTCATGTGTCAAAGAAACTCCATGAGATTATACGCCAATCGTTGATCTAAAAGGGACACAGTCAGTTGGGCCTGCTCTAAAATTTGACAAGTCACCACTTCATGGACCAATCAAATGCCTCCATGTAGGACAATGTGGTAGTGGACCCACTTGACTTGGAAGTGCTACAAGGAAAGGAAATCTATGGTCATCGCAAGATCGTGAGCCTCTAACAGACCTTTCATGAACTTACGACGACCGTCGATCTTACTGAATTGGGACCCCACAAGCCCAGATCACCAAACATTTAAGTGACTACATGACTAAAGGAAGAATAGACTACCCATTGAATCACTAACCACTGAGGACCTCACCGTGAAACATTGGGGTATTATGTGAACAAGGCATTCCCTGAATCGTTGGAAGGAAAAGGTAACCCCCAACTATCTTGGAGAACTAGCGACCGACCAATAAAAAAATAGCACACATGGGTATTCAAAACTTAAGTGGTTGATAAAGTAACAAGGAATCAAAATGAAGGATTAGGGTTTGTAGGGTTATTTTCCCCAATAGCTATATTTATGATTTTTTTGACCCGCAGATGAGGGAGTAAAACAATTTACAGAGGCCAGAGGACAAGGCACAACTTCAAGAAATTTTCACGGATGCTTGGTAGGATAAAAATAGAGATTTTGGAATAGGTTTAGCCAAATTTGCATGGACAAGGGAAAATTAGGGTAATATTTTGGCGATTTCTGCTAGATGTCAGCCTGCTAGACATGGAAAACCAGTGGCCTTGATACATTCATTGGGCATGGAGTCACATCAGGAACACAAAACTTTGACTGAGAGACAAAATTGGAACTAGAGAGACAAACTTGTGCACAGGCACTTCTTGGAAAGAAGGAAACTAACCTAGAAAATAAGGAAAGAAAGTAAGGACATATTTACAAGATTTTACAGAGAGGGGTTAACCTCAAAATAGGGCTTCAAGTGGAATCCATTCACTGAGGTTGGCAAGGTAACTCCTTCAAGATTTGATAGCTGGAAAGCATTGGATCCCTTGCAATCTGTTATAACAAATGGTCCACTCCAAAATGAATCAAATTTGGTATGTATGCTAGGCTTGGATCTGAACTCATCCCATTTGAGAACTACATCTCCAACTTTGAAATTCCTGACTTTGGGTCTTTTGTCAAAACTCCTCTTTGTTTGAGTCTGATGAAATTCCATATCCTGCATTGATTTGTCTCTGATCTCTTCCAATTCCATCAACTGAGCATACCTGACCTGTAAGGGATCTCTTTCTTCAAATAGGGCATACTGAGTAACCAAGTCTAGAGCTGGTAACTCAGTTGAAATGGACAACTTGGCCTCTTTACCATATACTAGCATGTAAGCGGAATTACCAATGATTTTCTTTGGAGTAATTCTATATAGCCATAATGCAGACTTGAGTTTGGTATGCCAATCCCTCTGACTGTCTTGCAGAGTCTTCTTGATTATCTTAATCAAATTCTTATTTGTTGACTCTGCTAAGCCATTGCCTTGAGGGTAGTAATTGGAACTGGTATTCAAATAGATGTCATTCTTGACTACCCACTCTAAAACTTTGAGGCCTGTGAATGCTAATGCATTATCTAAAATTATGGAATCTGGAATGCCAAATCTGTGGATTATGTTATCATAAAAAATCAATACAACATTCTCATTGGCCTCTTTTAAAGCAATTGCTTCTGTCCATCTAGTGAAATAATCTATTGCAGTAATTATCCACTTATGTCCTACACTAGATGGAGGATTGATCATGCCAATGAAGTCTATACCCCACTTCATGAAGGGCTACTCTATTCTGATGGGTTGTAGGGGCAAGGCTACAAGCCTCTCTTTTCCTACAAATATGGAACACTTGATGCATTTTCTCACATACTCACAAGTATCCTTAAAGATAGATTCCCAATAGTATCCAGCCCTCATGATCTTAAAAGCAGTAGTCCTAGGAGAAAAGTGACCTCCAAAAGGTCCATCATGAAACTTAAATAGGACATCAGCTATCTTTTCTGAATCTGTGCATCTTAAAAGGACACCATTGTGGTCCTTTCTAAAAATCACTTCATCTATCAGCACAAAAGGAATAGATTGCAATCTATAATATCTTCTTTTTGTTGAATCCAAACTTGTAGGACATTGTCCTGTCCTCAAGTAATTGATCATATTAGGCAACCAGCTTGTTGCCTTGGCTTGTTCTTTTGTAGAATGCACCACCAGAGATGCATCTAATTTCTCTAATTTCTTTGAACTCTCATCTGATGCCAAATGTTCACAAAGGCCTCTTCCTCTAACCAGCTTGGTAGTTTGAATATCTATGTCATATTCCATCACCTTGGTGATCCAACCAGCTCTTTTCTCATTTAGGTCTTTGGAAAGCAAAAATTATTTGACACTTGGATGAGTAACTTTAAAGTGTACCTTTCTATGGGTCAATAGATATCTAAAATTTTTAAGGCTCTTCACCATAGCAAGTACATGTTTCTCTACAAAAGAGTACCTCTGTTCATACTATTCTAGACCTTTGCTAAAGAAAGCAATAGGCTGCTCCAATCCATCTAAATTTTCTTGGGTCAGCATTGCAGATATAGCATCATGACCTCCATAAGCATAAAGGATAAAATCCTTACTAAAATTTGGGTTTAGGAGAGCAGGGGCTTCTATTGAGGCCTCTTTGATAGCTTGGAAATTGACTCCCCCTTCTTTGGTCCAACTAAAAGTTGAACTCTTCTTTAACATGGTTGTCAAAGGCTTTAGTAAATCTACAATGTTAGGCAAGAACCTCCTAACAAAATTAATCTTTCCGATGAAAGATTGGAGACTTTTCTTATGATGTGGCAAGGGTAGCTCTAAGATGGCAACAATTCTTTCAGGATCTACTATGATCCCTTCTTTGGATACTACATATCCTAACAATTTTCCTTCATGGACTGCAAACACACATTTCTTGGGAATAAGAGATATCCCAAATTCTCTACACCTTTCAAAAATATTCCTCAAATGTTTGATGTGATCTGTTGCATGCTTCGAATAGATAGTTAACTCATCTAAGTAGACTAGTACAAACTTGTACATGAGGCTTTTAAAGGCCATATCCATTGCCTTTTGAAATGTAGCACCTGCATTTGACAAACCAAAGGGCATCTTTTGATAAGCCATGGTTCCCCACTTGGTTGTAAATGCAATCTTGTATTGATCCTCTTTATTCACTAATATTTGATTGTATCCTAAATAGCCATCCAACAATGAAAATCTCTTAGATCTAGAGACACATTGTAAGATTTTTTCCATTGAGGGTAATGGATGGTGATCTTTTAGAGAGGCCCTGTTAAGATCCTTCAAGTCAACACATAACCTCAACTCCCCATTCTTCTTCCTAATAGGAACAAGGTTGGAAACCCAACTAGTATGCTTGATGGGGTAGATGATACCACTTTCTATTAGTTTGAGTACTTCTTTATGCCATAAGTGGCTCAAGCTTGGGATTGATAAGCCTTTGCTTCTGCCTCACTGGTTTGGCATTATGTTCTAATTCAATGGTGTGTGGAGCAAGAGTAGGATCAAAACCCTTGAGGTCTTCATCTTTCCATGCAAAAACATCACTAAATTCTTTGAAAAGTTGTGTGTAATCTTTCTTTTCCAAATCAGTGTTCACTTTTCCAAATTGTAAGCTCTTACCTATTTCCAACTCTAGTTCAACACAGTGTTCTTTTTGAACTACCAAGCTAGCTTTATTCTTCTTAACTTCATCATCCTCATTGAAGACATTATCTAAGGTGACAAGACCTCTAGACATCTTATTGGACTTTAGTTGTATCACTTGATCACCATAATTTTGTAATAGCCTATCTTGATTATGCTCTGAAAAGACATCTTCTTCAAACAAGAATTGCAAAATTTGTTCATCATTGTCAAACACCTGCCAATTGATTTCATTATCAGGAATAGAAGGTATGACAATCACTTTCATATTTTGTTGATCTACTTCTTTCAAAACACTATTTGGAATATCATACTAAGATCCAACAACAGCTAACCTATCTACATTTTGATTTAGCTTCCTAGGGATAGAAACAATATTGAAAGAACAAAAATCTTTAATTGCATCCCAAACTCTATGTTTGTATGCTCTCAAGGTGTCATTTTTGGTTGCACTTATCCCTCTTACTTGACTGACAACTAATTCATTGTCACCATAAAATTTTAAGGCCTTAAGCCCTCTTTTTCTAGCCCACTCTAGTCCATTGACTAGACTTTCATATTCTGCAGTGTTGCTAGTGCAGGAGAAACTGAATCTAAAAGTCATATAATACCTTTCTCCTTTTGGGAAAACTAGCATAGCACCACCACCAGAACCATGTCTACTTCTAGCTCCATCAAAAAATAGTTCCCAAACCTGATTGCTCTGATCCTCTGAATCAGTGTCTTCCTTGATAAGGCTTGGCTCTATGGATCCACTTTCTTGTATTAAATAGCTTCCTCAACCAAAATCCCAAACAAGATTTTCTTGGACCTCTAAAGCTCTTTCATCTAGTAGAATATTAGGGATACTTTCTATCTTTGTGCTTGCTTCACTAATAGTTTGGAAGTCATTGTCATCAAATATGGGGCAATTTACATTGATGGTATTGGACACATATGGTTCTATATGGTGTGCTACCAATGGTTCTGACTTAATGGTGACCTTGGTCCCATACCTTGTATGAAATAGCATGTGAGACCAATCAAAAGATAGATAGCCTCCTATCTTGGCTGTAAACTCCCTTGAAAGACATATAGCAAATAATGCAGGGAGATCTATGATATATATATATCAAGGAGGATGGAAAAATTAGGAATAGCATGTAGGATTAGACTGGTATCCTTGGCCACACCTATAGTATTGACTGAGGATCCATCAATTTGGGTAACCTTCTTTTGGAAGGGTTCATATTTTAGTCCTAATTGGTCAACTACCTTCTTAGGCATTACAGTGCTAGTAGCTCCACTATCTACCATACAATTATGCACTAAAGATTTTCCAATAATTAGAGATACATAAAAGGGAGGTGGCCTTGAATTCCTACCTTGTGTGGTATTGGCCTTGGAGTTGCTACTTGGAGCCTCCTTTTCTTGATCAGTGTTAACCAACACTAGCTTGGCAACTTCTTTTTCAAGTTAAGGAGTTGTGACTTCCGTCATGGCCTTCTTCAAAATTTTAGGTTGTCTTGTAAGGGCCAAAGAGTCCCACATGGACATGGTGACATTCACCTTCTTCATGTTGTCTACACTATTAAAAAGTGACACAATGTGTACTCTTTGTTGTGCCTTTACTATGATGGGCTCCACCTCTTTTGGCTATTGGCCTTTACTAGTAATGGTAGGAACCTCCTTAGGTGTGATGGGATTAGCTTGTTGTAGTGGCTCTATAGATGTGGTGGCTTTGGCATTGGAATCTTCTCTTTCCATGTCTTGAGCTCTCCTTTTTGCTCTTGTATAGGCAACAAAAGCAACTTCATCATTGACTCCATTGAAGTCTGGTTGCTCCCAATTGAAAAGAGCAGTCTCTTTTTCTTGTGATTCTTGTTGAGGCACTAACCCACTAGATAAAGTCTCTGATTGAGCTTGTGAGGCATTTTGAACCATTAGATCTTGGTTCATCCATCCATTTGAACATGTAGCCTGATTATGAGGCTGATTACAAGGAAAACACCATTCATTATCCATAGCCATATTGTTTTGACTAGGAACCATATCCCTCACTAGATTTGCAGAATTTAGAGGTGCAGGGTTATATGGTTGGAATGGTCTTTGATTAAAACTTTGTCTTTGTCCTTGATAGCCTCCTTGGTATGGTGGCCTATTTTGCTAATAATGTTGTCCTTGATTTTGATATTGTTGACTAGGACTTTGGCCTTGTGGCTGGAAGGGTGGTCTGATTCCTTGACTTGATTTCTTTAGATTTGTGACCTCCTTAGTCAAGGTTTGCAACAAATTTGTCATCTCTTGCTGACTGCTCTATTGGCTATTCTTTATTTCTTGTAGCTCTTGAGAGAAACAAGTTGTTAGCTCCTGACCACTGGTACTAGCCTGAGGTGCTAATATGGTGGGAATAGGGGTAAATAGGGGTACTTGGGTAGGTGCAATGGGTTGAAGGCTAGGAAAGATGGGCATTGGAGGCCTTCTAGCAATCATGCCTGCTTGGATCAAATAGTTTTCAGCCCTGACACCTATGTCAAAAGCTTTGGGTAGAGAAGTACCACCCATGGACTGGATCATGATAGAAATTTGACCATTTAGACTTTGTAAGTAGTAAAGGAAAGCATGGTAAAATGACGGTCTTACAGAGACTAGAATTCTATTCCCTATCTTGAGGAATCTACTATTGTAGTCTATCATTTTCTCTTGAGGGTCTCTCTTAATAGTTGTTAACTACTCAACTAGAGACAAGTTATCTAATTTATCCTCAAAATGCTTACTTAATGCATCCCGTAACTCATCCCATGAAGTAATAGACCCAACAGTTAGAGTTCTAAACCATTCAAGAGCCTTACCTTTTAAAGAGGCTGCTAATAATTTTACGGCCACATCTTCTTGAGTAATATTGTGTATGCTACATATGGTGGTCACATCTCTTATGTGCTCAAAAGTAGTTGTTTTCCCTTCACCTATGAAATTAGGTATACTCTTTAGTGCCACCAAGGGAACATCATGATGTTGCCCAAAGGCTAATGGACTCGCTTGGTTGAAAGGTGTAAAGGCAAACTATCTAGCCATTGCAGGAGTTGGAATATCAAGATTAACAACTATATGAGCTGTATTTTCTGCTAGATTTGAATCCTCTTCTAGATCTCTAGTTAGAGATCTGCCTCTTCTTCTGGAATGAAAGGGAAAAGGTCTCCTTTCTAAAGTTTTAGGAGGTTTTGATTGAAGTCTCCTTGCAGGGGATGTTCTTGGAGTTGACCTACCTTTATGACTTCCCTTTGAGGGAAACTCTAAAAATTTAGTGGGCTTTGAACTCCTAGTCTCAATCTTTCTCATAAACCTTAAACAAGCTTGGCCTAGATCTTTGAAATTAGTGGAGTCGCCAGATATACCTAATGAAACAACTTCTAAAAGCTTGTAATATGCAATTTTTATATCAGAGATAACATAATCCTTTAAAGATGAACCAATAGGAACACCTTTAAACTTTTAATCTGATCTTTGTCCCATTGGGCATGCCAAAATTGTTATACAGTAAGTTTGCACTCTTTTTTCAAGATCTCTTGGTCTTGATAACCTAGTATAACATGCGAATCATCTCCAAGTTGTGGGACCTATGCTAACTGAGATGAGACCTCTAGGTTCTAAGTTGGTTCCTCTTGGATAATCACCTTAATTTGCTTCTTGACATGAAAAGTAAATCTTTTGAGGGAAAGGGATAGAAGGAATGCTTGGAAAGGGAAATGACTAAAAGCAAACTACCTACTAGGTGATACACTAAAATTAGGGTTTGGATCTCAGTATAGAGGATGAAAATAATGAAAGGCTTAGGTCTAGGAGGTCATAGCTCACTAAATAGGCTTGCATAAGTGTTTCATAGGAGAGCCTGAACATAAGACACAACTTATGACCTACAAGAAGACATTCATTTCTGCAACTCAGTGTAGGATTGAGACAAGACTGTTAGGGGGCTGAAGTATACCCACAAAAACATCTAAATCAAATCAAACACAATAACACACACAATTGCAGAAAGTAAGAGGGATCAGGAACCCTAAGATATCACTAAAAACATCATATACTTTAATCCAATAAGAGATAATTCAAACAATAAAGAATAGGGACATGAAGGATTGTCACAAAATACCTCTGCAATGTTTTTATTATCAATGGGAACTTTACAACTATATAAGATAGAGGGTAGAAATGATACCATAGATGACCCTTAAGAAAAGATGAATTTCTTCTACAATTGTGAACCTCTCTTTTTATAGAAAAAGTCCATTCTAAGCTCAAAAGCTCCAAAAATACATTATATACATCCCCTTTTTGCACGTAGGCAAGAGTCAAAACCTAACTAGGGTTACAAGATTAAACAATGATATCAAACCCTAGGGTATTGATCACCTATTAATGAAAATCTCTAAGAACCAGTGATCAAATCATATCTTTCTTTGCGTGTTGATCCTTCTTAACTAAAAATGCCTACAGACATAACAACCTTGACCTACCAACCCATCTGCAACTCCACTAAGCCATGAAGGCTCCAAATCTAATTATATTTCCCTAGGAGAGGTACTACTTGAAAAGGAGGCACTAACTCTTTCTAGCACTTCCTATCATTAAAACATGGAAAAGGACCCTAGAACGCCAGCCAACAGCTAGTTCTATCATCTTCACAACCACAACCATCCTGAGACTTTATTTCCTAGGCTACCTGACATCATGCATGGCCGAAAGAATGCAAAACCCTTGCAAAGACATTTGAATTTTCAAATATAACGGCTAGCGGCAGATTTTAAAAATGTAACTGTCGATGAGAAACCCTTCCTGACAGATGAATGACCATGATGCACTTGAAAAATAGCTTGAAAACCTATCTCTAACAAGTCAAATGCCATCGTGGAAGTTAGCAACCAATGAAATGTGAGCAAATCAGCACATCTGACAGACTTGGACCCACGACCTAGAGAAAGAGCATCAGATGGTTGTTGCAAGATCACAAGGGCTTGGAAGATCCCTTGCGATCAAGCAACAACTATAGATCTTCAGTCTACTAAAATCCCCATAGATACCCTGACACGGTCCTACCAATAGAGCCTAGCTGTCGTCTGACCGACCAATGAAGAATGAGCACATCAGAAACTAAGGACTGACCTAACAGAGCCTGTAGATAAAGTAAGATCAACGATGGGTGCATGATCTCATGTGTTCGAGAAACTCCATGAGATTATACACCAACTGTCAGATCTTCAGTCAACTAACAACCGTCAGGCCCATGCTAAGATGGCATCGAATCACAAGTCCTGACCAATCAAAAATGCATAGCTTAGACTATGTGGCAGGACCCTGCAAATGACCCACTGCAACACTAGTCACCACTACATGGAACAATCAAACACGAGCACATAAGAAAGAAAGGACCCACTGTTAGAGCCTCAAGAATAAAGCAAGATCGACGGTTAGCACATAATCTCATGTGTCAGAGAAACTCCATGAGATTATACGCCATCTATTGATCTAAAAGGGACACAGTCTGTCGGGCCCACTCTGAAAATCAGACAAGTCACCACTTCGTGGACCAATCAAATACCTCCATGTAGGAAAATGTGGCAGTGGACCCACTTGATTTGGAAGTGCTGCAGGGAAAGGAAATCTATGGTCATCCAAAGATCGCGAGCCTTTGACAGACCCTTCGCGAACTTATGACGATCGTCGATCTTACCGAACTGGGACCCCACAAGCCCAGATCACCAAACATTTAACTGACTACATGACTAAAGGAAGAATAGACCACCCACTGAATCGCTAACCATTTAGCACTTAATTGTGAAACTTGGGGTATTATGCGAACAAGGCATTCGCTAAATCATTAGAAGGAAAAGGTAACTGCCAACTATCTTGGAGAACTAGCGACTGACCAATTAAAAAATAGTGCACATGGGTATTCAAAACTTAAGTGGCTGATAAAGTAACAAGGAATTAGAATGAAGGCTTAGGTTTTGTAGGGTTATTTTCCCCAATGGCTATATTTATGAATTTTTTGACCTGCAAACGAGGGAGTAAAACAATTTGTAGAGGCTAGAGGACAAGGCACAACTTCATAAAATTTTTAGGGATGCTTAGCAAGATAAAAATAGAGATTTTGGAATAGGTTTAGCCAAATTTGCATGTACATGGGAAAATTAGGGTAACATTAACAAAAGGAGAAATTAGTCAAATAATGGATGGTATCTGCATCAAGGAACCATGTTTTCAAATTGTATCATTACATTCTATTGAACAACAACACACTACAAGTACAAAATATCATCTGGAACTTTCTGATGGTGTGCATACAACCTTTGCACTTTTGCTGGAACAATTTAACACACTTGTAGTGGAGGATGCTTTAGTTAAAGGGTCCATTGTTTTC
>BSBK01007517.1:0-112500 GCA_027943335.1 Chamaecyparis obtusa
CATATAGATATATATATATATATACATATAGATATATATATATATATATATATATATACATATATATATATGTATATATGTATATATATATATATATATATCTATATGTATATATATATATGTATATATATATATATATATATATACATATAGATATATATAGATATACATATATATATATATATACATATATATATATATATACATATATATATACATATATATATATACATATACATATATATATATATATATATATCTATATATATATATATATATATATATCTATATGTATATATATATGTAAATGTGTATATATATTAAATATGTCTCTAAAAATAAATACAAAAGGATAGGGTGAAAAACATAAGGTCAGCCTAATAACGACAAGTCTTAAAGGAAATTACTGTGTTAGATCGATATGAAGGCTTATTAGGTTACCAACTATCAGAAGAGAGAACTGGACTTAAAATAGATATTAAGATCTAACTGGAATTAAAAGAGATATTGCTACATATAGAACAAATTAATATGCGATGAGATTCTTAATAGAAAGCTACATTCTGCATATTTAATACCATTAATCACAACTAAAAATGATCCCAGATTATTAGCAAATCTTTTCTTTTGGCGGTAAATAGTAAGTACAAAAAAAATGCATGGAAGGTCTTAGAGTCCTCTGATAGTTTCCTCAAATATGTCTACAATTGAAATAGTAATGAACAATGCAGGAGGGTTAAAGAAAGGAAGTCCTAGGGGACAAAATAGATATAAAGACTAGCAAAATTTTAATAGAGGGTGAGTCATAGAAAATGAAGTTCCAGGATTCTATTATCAATTCCTTGATTGTCTTCTTGAACCTTCAGATTCAAAGAAACACTGTTTCTATTTCTTACTATGTCCCCCTTCTTCTAGCCATATTTCTACTTAATTTTCTGACTCAGAGTCAGAGAAGCATGCCATATCTATATCTCCCACCTCATCTTTGTGCCAGTACTCATAGAACCAATTTTCCACCGAGGGTTTCCTAATATGCATATAAATTAGTAAGAAGTCTACATTCCTCTTGATGATGGGTTCTCTTTCTCTGAATGCATTGATATCGTCAGTTACTATGATTAGGTTAGAGGGGATATGGTTCCCCTTGATTGAAGGCATATCATAGAAACGATGCCTTGAGATCGTTAAGTCCTCTTTGATGTTTTGGAGGATCTTATCTAGATTTCCAAGAAATCTTTGTTTGAATATTCTGAAACATAATCTCCTAATGTCGTGTTTCTCAGCACCCCAGTATATGGTAACAACAACTAACATTGAAGTGATGTCAGAATGAACTCTATACCTGTCATCATTACTTAGAAATTATTTCCCTAGAACACTGAAGACTACTCTAAGGATGAGAGCATGATTATCCAACATAACCCTCTTGAGATGCTTAGTCAATATCCCACCATCAAAAGCCACTTGGCTCCTATTGCAAGTAAGTTTAATTGGGGTGTCCATACTGACATCTATTAAATTAAGACCTTAGGCAGATGATTAGAGTAAACTCGATATACACTAAGTGGAAGGGGGGAAAGGTGTTTAATATACTATATTTTAGATGGTGGTTACAGCTCGCTTGGGCTGCTAAGGCTGTTCAAATATTAGCATTTCTGATAGGGATCGTGTCTTAAAATATCTGAAGGAATTCGAAGGGTTAATCTCTACTAGGTTAATCTTAACTAGGTTAATCTCAACTAAACATAATTAAAATTTTACTATAAGTCATTCAATTTTTTAGAATAATTAACATCTCACTATTACTCTTAAAGAAACTGAAATAATTTAAAATTTCACTAAGACTGTTCAAGGAAAAAAAATTTAGCAGTCCTTTTAGGGGTTAGTGTTGTAAAGATTTGAAGGTCGTAGAAGGGTTTTAGATAGGGAAATCCACTAAAGCACTAGACGCTAAATCTAAAGTACTATAAATGAATCTAAAATAGTTAAAATTTCATTAGAGCCCATTCTAACTAGTTTTAATTAATAGTCATTCAAGATTTAGAGAAAACTACTTATACTGCATTTAATAAATTATTAAGTATTCACATATCACTTATTACTTAAAGAGTTCTATGATATTACAGAAGACCCTGAGTACCTGTACCCATATTCACAATATTAAAACTCTTATGTAGTCTTGATAATGAAACTTACTTTCTACTAAGTAGTTTGCTGGTTTCTATACATTTAACCAAAACATGAAACCCAAAAAGAAACACATGAGACCAACTATTTCAAGGTACTTTCCACAAAGTTTATTCCTTTTGGAGCATCTTGCAACTCCATATGTTGTCATTCTTCCTCATAAGCACAATACACTCTTCTTCATTTGCTGCCTTTTTCGAGTGTTAGGTGCATCTTTTAACTTCAGGGGCCATGATATGTAGGTTTTTCACTTCATCTTTGTCTAGGTTTGTAGGTATGTCAAAGCCTTCATTTATCTAGTAGTTGAGCATCCAGTTTGTCTCCATCTCATCTTGAAGGAGTGCTTTGTATAAGAAATCTAGGTTCTTAGACATCTCTAGCCAGTGGTCATCAAAACTCCTTTCATCTTTGAATGTCATCATAGGGATGTGCTTAGAATTAGGAATTTTTGATAACTTCTTTATCTCCATCTTCATTGTGACCTCAGGGTAAGGTATAGTAAGCTGATTATCGATACAATGAACCATATTTTCTAGCCCCCCAAGTAGGCCATCATCTAAGATGATTTGTGCTGCCTATATGATTTCTTCTTTATTTTTACCAGGGAACATAGATAGGGCAATGAATTGTCCAATAATACTTCCATTGGTTCTATAGGTGAATTCATTGTCGAAGAAGTGGTCTCCAATTCCTCTCTCTAAATCCCTTCTTGTAGAATCTGAGAGTGGATTAAGAATTTGGTTCCATGTCTCTGGCTTGATACAACCTCTAAATGCCATCACCCTATTGTCGTTTACCACAAAGGTAATCAATCTAGACTCCATCGTTTGGGAAAATCTAAGAAACTTTATGCATAAAACAAGTTTAGGAAAGATAGCTATTACACATGGAGAGTTGGTATAAGAAGGAAATTTAGAGAGTGATAATGAGTGGTCTTATGCTATTTTCACCACAATTTCCAAAAATTGATAATTAATAATCCCATTAAGTCATAATAATGATAGATATATTCCTACATGATTTTATTTTGATATCATTACAGTTTGCTCTCTTCCACTGAGGCTGCTCATACCAACCTTTATATTTTACTTCTCGAGAAGTATAATATCTAACAAAATTTGTGCTTACTAAGTCCTAGGGATCCCGACACCATAATTTAATCATGGGGAGTGAAGTTAATATAATTACTCATGAGACAACACTTATCATGCCATGTGTCTCAAATCTAGGCTAATGTAGGGAAGATGATTAGCTCTAATTTCTATACTAATAATTCAAAGCTTACTATCTTGCACACATAAGGAATGAGTATTAATGCAGGAGGGAAACACAAGTAGAATTGTGCTAAGTCTGTGAAATATTCCTTACCAAGGATCAAAACTAAAGATATCTAATAAAATAATGATGGTAGATAGTGCTATAATATTCTAACGTGTTAACTGATTCTAAGGTACATTGCTAACCAAATTATCACCATCAACTCCCTTGTTTGCAAATGTTGGTGACCCCACAATAGTGGGTTACACTTTTTTAGACATGCTGATTTTTGCTGAAATACCACATTTTTAATAAAATATGATGATTTAAGCCTTGGGAGGTTCCATTTGAAGTAAATAATTACAAATGGTTATGTCAAAGCTTCTTAGATAAGAAAAAAATTGGTATAACATCTATACTCCTCATTCATACCTACAATGGAGTCTCCTTCACAACTATTAAAATGCTGACAAAAAATCACTTCGACTTTATCTATTGGCAGATCAAATGAATCCATTTGAAAAACCTATCTATTTAGTAAGGTAATACTAAGAAAACTCTTTCCAATTATTATAATGTTAATATATATTAAGTTTATTATGACTTTATATTTTTAGTTTTACTAAACAGAGATATTTCACCGTATGTATACCTCTATGTTTGACGCTTATGGAAAAATAGTAAATAAGAGAAAACAAATTCTAAAAAATATCTATGCCCTAGGTATTAAAGTTCTCTTTCTATAAAAAAAAATAAAAATTAAATTGGACAAATACACAATAAGTTATAAGCTATGTAGTCAAGGTATGTCAAAATTACGGTTTAGTCAACTTCAAACGTTAATAAAATATGAAATAATCATGATAATGTGATAAAACCAATTTCATGCCCTCTAAATGGATGTTAAAAAACTAAATTCAAAAGAATCACATTGATATCTATTTTATAAAAAAAATTTATGCTCTATCAAAACAATGTAACTCTTTGAAAATGACGTTTTCAACAACATACCAATTTTTGTTGGAGAAAGAAAAAACAAATCAAATAAATAAAAAATAAAAAAATATATTTAGAATCTAGATAGAAAATCTTAAAAGACTCTAATTTACTTCATCTTTTGATTCCAAACGGTTTAATAAGAATATGCATCCAAATATAAAAGTTTTTTTTCAAAATGTAGAGTTCAGTGTCCGTTCAATCAAAAAAGTGTAACCCACTATTGTGGGTTCACCAATGTAGGTCAGCTTCTATATTCCCTTCTCTATATATGTGTTTGACTTCATATTGGGGGATGGTGTTAAGGATTTCTAAAATATCTTCCAACTTCAAGTTTAATTTCCAGTTAGGAGCTCTCTTAGTTCTAATTGCATTAATAATAACTTGGGAGTCCCCTTCAATTTTTATTTTTGAGATGCCCAACTGCTTACACAACTTGATTCCTTCTAGGGATACCTTACATTCTGCCATGTTATTTGTTGTAGGTTTAATAGATTTTGTGAATTTAGTAATGGTTTCTCCTTTCCAATTATGAATTATACTTCCGATCCCTGCAATTCCTGGGTTACCTCTTGAGGCCCCATCAAAATTTAGTTTAAACTAGCCTAATTTGGGAGGTGTCCATTTACATGTGATTCTATCATTCTTAGTTTTTCTTCCTCCTTTACCATATAATGGTGGGATAGCCAATTGTGGCCAATGTTTCCTAATATTATTATCCCATGAAGTAAAAGAATTTTCTAGACTAATAAGATTTCGAGGTTTGTTATTTATAACTTCTATTATTGATGTTTCTATCTTGTTAGTTAAAGACCTTCACTCTAGTTTTTGATTGGTGAATATTCTCTTATTACGTTCTTTCCATAATTCCCAAATTAAGATAGAGGGGGAAACTGTCCATATATCCTTATATAAGCTACATTTATTTAGTGTGGTCTAGGGTTTAAGAAAGTCCACAATGTTGGACTACAATTGATTTGGAATCTGATTGAAGAATCTATGATTGCAAGATCACTGAGGAGTTGATGATTAGATATGTAATGTGATTAAATTAGTATTATGTTGTCATTGATGTCAACTAGTTTGACAACACTTATCTTGTAAGTTACTACACCGAGACATCTGAAGAAAGGTGAAAGAGATGGAGAACAGAGAAATCTACATGAGGAAAGATGTACATGACAGATGAGGATAAGGAACACATTGAGTAACTTGCTGATGAGTCTATGAATTGATGGTATTGACTTTATTATGTTGCATTCATCTATGATGAAGTATAGAGCTGAAAGACACAAAGTAGTGTTGTCAGTAAATGAAGCATTTCTAGTATACATCGACGAAGTGTAGTGTATACTGATTGTAGTATTAACCAAGTAGTATTCACCAACACATTTCTTTGTTAACCGAGTGGAATAGAATGTATTAAATGATTAGTTTAGCCGATAAGATTGATGAGCTGGCAAGAGTATAACATCGAGGTAATAGATAATGTTTGTTACATAGATCGACGACTGACAAAATTCAAGGAAAATATAACGGAAAAGACTGAAACATGTTATTGACACAAGTACCAAGAAAGTTTGAAGCAGCAAAATCTATGAATGAGGTTAAGTGATAAAATCTGATGGTGGAGAAGAAAATGATTTACTTATCTATATAAGAGAACAAATTTTCTTTATGAATATGTTGGAAGAAGAAGAAGCTATAGGAATATCACATGAACAAGGATTTCATGTAATCTGATCATACTGGTTAGTAAGAATCGAGCTGCAGAACAATTACTGAGCTACAAAGAGCAATTAACGACAGATAGTAAGTTGATACAGTATTGAATCTGAAGTGAATTATTGATCAGAAGGATTTGTATGGACTAAATATTGATCTGTAATCTACAATTGAAGTTGTATCAAGGCAGGTCATTTAATGTTACATATTCAACCATTGTATACAGTCAAAATCTCTTAACCGAGTGGACTCTGAAAGTCTTATGATGTATCATTCATAGAATGAACATTTTTATCCTATCAACCCCATAGTGAATACTAGTTGGATGATAACTTCTAGTCTAAAATCCTCTAACAAGGTCACACCTTACAGTGTGTTTGTAACCTTTAACAGGGTTGGGTCTTAACCGACCTCACTTCAGAAGAGTGAACATTTTGGGTTGCCGGTCCCAGGTGGTTTTTCCCTTTACAGGGTTTCCATGTTAAATCTCTTGTGTTATGTGTTGATTATGATATTTGTTTATTATCATTATTTACATGTTACATGTTAGATTTGATCGGTAAACTATTTTGGCATTAGACTGGTAATCGGTAAAAGCACAGATAGTGAAAGTATTTAGTGTTTACCGATGAGCAAAAATTAAAGAAATTGTTTTGAATTATACATTTTGAATTGGGACACTGGATAACTGATTCACCCCCCTCTTAGTTATTGTAAAAATTGGTATCAGAGCGCTGGTTGCGTGGATCAGAGTTTTAAGGACTTAAGCATAAAGGTCTCAAGATGTATAAGAGGGAAGTACCAAAATTGAACAAAGAGAACTTCACAGTATGGCAAAGCAAAATGAAGCTGCATATATCTGGAATTGGGAACTCTGCACTAGAGCTGATGGAGAATGGCTACATGCAACCGCCCACTGGTCCCTTAACTCTTGATCAACTGAAGGACAAGCATGAACATAATGTTACTATGATGGAACTTGCTGCTGCCTATACCGATGTTGAATTTGAAGATATCAAGACATGGATGAATGCCAAAGGAATGTGGGATAAATTAGCACAAATATATAGTGGAGATCTGAATGTCAAAAGAGCCCGAGCTGAAAGTCTGAGAGGCAGATTTGATGATATGAGAATGAAAGAAGGTGAGAACATTGTCCAATATTCAAATAGAGGTAGTACATGCTATTAGAGCATTTGATGGAGTGATTGATGATGAAATAGTGATAAGTAAGATTCTCAGAACTTTGCTACCAGTTTATGCAATCAGGATTTCTGCAATTCATGAAACAAGAGCTACATCCAACCTTACTCTTGCCACTCTGATTGGTAAAATTACAACCTTTGAATTAAACAACTTTGATAATAGTGTTGTTCCTTTTGTTGAATCTACTTTCATGTCTTCTTTGAAGATTGAAAAGTCTAGCAGGAATAGTAAGAATTGTGATAGTGATGACAATACCGATGATGAACTTGATGAGCTTGAAGCACTTATGGCCAGAAGATTTCCCAAAGGAAAAGGAAGGTATAGAGGTAAGCTACCTTTAGCATGCTTTAATTGTAAATAAGTCACTCACATCACTGCTAGATGTCCTCACAAGAAAGATGATGATAGATCCAAAGACCGATCTAAAGGAAGCTATGGAAGAAGAGTCAACAGAGGCTACCAACACTACAACAGAGACAACCGAGATGAAAAAGGCACCGAGGACACCTCAGAAAAATGGCATTGCTGAAAGGAGGAACATGTCTATAATTGATTGTGCTAGAACATTGATGATACAGAAGAATGTTGCTCAGACATATTGGAGGGAAGCTGTCAGTACATTTGTGTATGTTCTTAACCGAGTAAAATTGAAGGACTCCAACTGAACACCTTATGAACTATGGTTTGGACACAAACCTACTGTAAGTTATTTCATAATTTTTGGAAGTAAATGCTTTATTTTGAAAGATGAGAGAAATGGAAAATTTGATTCTAAAGGAGATGAAAGAATATTTTTGGGATATTCCACTTCAAGTAAAGCATACAAATATTTGAATAAGGCTACAAATAAGATAGTTGAAAGTACTAATGTTCATGTTGATGAGTTTGATGACAAGTACATAGAGGAAAGTACAAAGGAACCGGAAGACTATGATAGATTCACTTATATTGAACATCTAGAGTATCTACCGACACCATAGACTGTGTCAACCGGTCAGTAAGGAAACAATGCAGGATAATAGGCAACACAAACCGAGGAACAAGATGGAGCTACGGAGCAAGAGAATGACTCTGAGAAGGATGAACAAGAAAGGAAAAATCAAGTTTTGGCTAGTTTTGTCAGAAGACATCATCCTTAGACACAAATTATTGGAGACAGACATGTCGAAATGCAAACCAGAAGCAAAACAAGACAAGGTACATGTTTAATTTGTGAATTTGAACCTAAAACTGTGAAAGTTGCATTAGAGAATGAAGGATGGGTTAATGCAATGAAGGAGGAAATAGAGAAAATAGAGAAGAACAAAACCTGGTCCTTAGTACCCCGACCAAAAGATAAAAATGTTATCGGTACTAAGTGGATATACAGGAATAAATTGAATGAAAAGGGTGAAGTCACAAGAAATAAAGCTAGATTAGTATGCAAGGGATATGCACAGGAGGAAGGCATTGAATATGGTGAAACATTTGCACCTGTTGCTAGATTAGAAAGAGTTAGAATGCTACTTGCATATGCTGCACATAAGAAATTCAAAGTCTATCAAATGGATGTGAAGTCAACATTTTTGAATGGTATACTTGAAGAAGAGGTCTACTTTGAACAACCTAAAGGATTTGTTGATCCCAACAATAAAGACATGCTATGTAGACTACATAAAGCACTATATGGATTGATGCAAGCACTGAGAGCATGGTATGAAAGACTACATACTTACTTGTTAAGTATTGGATTTTTTAGAACAAGTGAAAACAATAATCTATATGTGAAAGGTGATACTGATGATACTATTATCATTGCTGAAATATTTGTTGACAAAATTATCTTTGGAGGCTCAGATCTTGTCTGCAAGGCATTTGCTAATGAAATGAAAAAGAAATTTGAAATGTCTATGTTCGGAGAGATTAAATTCTTTCTTGGATTACAAGTGATTCAGCAGAGTGATGAGATATTCATCACACAATCTAAATACATAAAGGAAGTACTGAAGACATTTGGCATGGAAGATGCTAAACTTGTAGGAACACCGATGGCTACTAGATGCAAATTGAAAAAGGAGGATGAAACTACAGAGGTAACCCAGACACTCTAACGATCCATGATTGGTAAGTTAATGTATGTAGTTCATAGTAGACCAGATATAGCACATTCTGTGGGAATTATTGCAAGATTTTATGCTAATCCTAGAGAATCACACATGATAGCTACAAAAAGGATCTTAAGATACTTGAAGAAAATAGAGAATTATGGATTATGGTATCCTAAGGAAGGGAAGTTTGAACTAAAAGTTTACACTGATGTTGATTGGGCTGGAAATGTGGATGATAGAAAAAGCACCACCAGAGGAGCATTTTTCTTTGGTGAAATACTTGTAACCTGGACAAATAAAAAGTAGGCTTGTATTTCTCAGTCTACAACTGAAGCAGAATATGTTGTTGCTACTACTAACTGTTCAAACATTGCCTATATCAAACAAGTGTTGGAAGGAATGAATGAGGTAATCATTGATCCGATGATTATATACTATGAAAACACTAGTGCTATTAATATTTCAAAAAATCTTGTGATTCACTCTAAGACAAAGCATATATCTATTAAGTATCATTACTTAAGAGAACAAGTGCAAGAGAAGCAAGTAAAGTTAGAATTTGTTACATCCAAAGAACAACTTGTAGATATTTTTACAAAGCCCTACTGAAGGAGACATTTGAATACTTGAGGACTAGACTTGGGGTCTGTCCCCTATCTATCGGTCACTAAGGTGATTTGGTTGTTGCATCAGCCTACTTTTATCAAAAGATCATTCATGTTGATGCAGCATAGTTCACACTTTGAATCATGTTCAAGGTTGTGATTAAGTTTGTGAACTTGAACCGATTGGAATATCAGTATTCATAGATACACAGGAAGACATAATTGTTTGTTTATTTGTTTCTTTGGCATTGCTATCAAAGGGAGAGATATAAAAATATGAAATGAAAAGGGGATAGATAAACAATATGAAAAGGAACAAGCACTGACGAGAATTATCTAAGGGAGAGACAATCTGAATGAGATAGAGTATTGAAGATTAGTTATAGAGAACAGAAGCAGGAATAGGAGAACTGAAAAGACCACAACTACAGAATGGTAAAGATGTATTATTTAATGCTGGTTTAGTAACGTAGTGATTAAACATATTAATTCTATTTGACTTATAGCATTTGTTCACAAAGTTGTAGAATGTATGTTTGGTATGTGTATGGTACATTTCATATTACTTGAGTTGCCATCAATGCCAAAGGGAGAGATTGTTGGACTACAATTGATTTGGAATTTGATTGAAGAATCTATGATTGCAAGATCACTGAGGAGTTGATGATTAGATATGTAATGTGATTAAATCAGTATTATGTTGTCATTGATGTCAACTAGTTTGACAACACTTATCTTGTAAGTTACTACACTGAGATATCTGAAGAAAGGTGAAAGAGATGGAGAACAAAGAAATCTACATGAGGAAAGATGTACATGACAGATGAGGATAAGGAACACATTGAGTAACTTGCTGATGAGTCTATGACTTGATGGTATTGACTTTATTATGTTGCATTCATCTATGATGAAGTATAGAGCTAAAAGACACAAAGCAGTGTTTTCGGTAAATGAAGCATTTATAGTATACACGAACGGAGTGTAGTGTATACCGATCATAGTATTAACTGAGCATTATTCATCAACACATTTCTTTTTTAATTGAGCGGAACAAAATGTATTAAATGATTAGTTTAGCTGATAAGATTGATGAGCTGGCAATAGTATAACATCGAGGTAACATATAATGTTTGTTACATAGATCGGCGACTGACAAAATTCAGGGAAAATCTAATGGAAAAGATTGAAACATGTTATTAACACAACTACCGAGAAAGTTTGAAGCTGAAAAATCTATGAATGAGGTTAAGCGGTAAAATATGATGATGGAGAAGAAAATGATTTACTCATCTATATAAGAGAACAAATTTTCTTTATGAATATGCCAGAAGAAGAAGAAGCTACAGGAATATCACATGAACAAGGATTTCATGTAATCTGATCATACTGGTTAGTAAGAACTAAGCTGCAGAACAATTACCGAGCTACAAAGAGCAATTACCGACAGACAGTAAGTTGATACAGTATTGAATCTGAAGTGAATTATTGATCAGAAGGATTTGTATGGACTAAATATTGATCTGTAATTTGCAATTGAAGTTGTATCAAGGAAGGTCATTTACTATTACATATTTAACCATTGTATACAATCAAAATCTCTTAACTGAGTGGACTTTGAAAGTCTTATGATGTATCATTCATAGAATGAACATTGTTATCTTGTCAACCCCATAGTGAATGTTGGTTGGACGATAACTTCTAGTCTAAAATCCTCTAATAAGGTCACACCTTACAGTGTGTTTGTAACCTTTAACAGGGTTGGGTCTTAACCGACCTCACTTTAGAAGAGTGAATATTTTGGGTTGTCGATCCCAGGTGGTTTTTCCCTTTACAGGGTTTTCACGTTAAATCTCTTGTGTTATGTGTTGATTATGATATTTGTTTGTTATCATTCTTTACATGTTACATGTTAGATTTGATCGGTAAACTATTTTGGCATTAGACTGGTAACTGGTAAAAGCACAGACAGTGAAAGTATTTAGTGTTTACCGTCAAGTAGAAATTGAAGAAATTGTTTTGAATTATACATTTTGAATTGGGACACTGGATAACTGATTCACCCCCCTCTTAGTTATTCTAACACATAATATATGTGGGCATAGCTGAGCTCCAATTTAAGCATTTACTTAACCAGTTCCAACACTCTTGGGAGAATAGATAGTTTAAGAATAGATGGTTTACATTTTCTTCTTGGATTTCACATAGCGCACACCTCGAGGGTCCTTCAAAACCTAGCTTCCTAAATCTATCCGCAGTTAAAATTTTCTTTTGAAGAGCCACCCAAAGAAACATTCTTGCCTTAGGGAGAAATCCTTTGTTCCAATAGAGGTTCAAGGGGATATCTAAGGTATCCATATTTTGTTCCTTAATGATTGATTGATAACCATTTTTAACTTTATAATTCCCATCATTTGAACCAGTCCAGATAAGTTTATCCTCCCTATTTTTGCAAGAAATTATCCTATTTATAAGGGTATCTTTTAGTTTTTGCTTTTCTACATGGTTAATCAGAATATTATCCAATTTTTTCCATGCTGAACCATCTTCAGGAGAAATATAATCCTTTACTAGGCTACCCCAAAGAGATTTTTTAGGATTCTATAGTGTTTAGTGAGAAACCTAGCTTAACCATAGGGGTATACCCTCCCCATGAGTCTTCCCAAAAGAGGGCCTTATCACCTTTTCCTATATCCCATGTTAGACTCTTATTGATAATTTCTCTAGAGTCTATAATAAAGTTCCAAGTGTGAGAGCCTCTAACATGACTGCGAGATCTAAAGATATTGATAGGGTCAGCATTAAGAATATATTTATTCAAAATAATTGAGGCCCATTTTCTATTAGGTTCTTGAGCTAGTCTCCATATTATATTGGCTCCTAGGGCTTTATTTTTCCACTAAAGATTTTTGACGCCTAGACCTCCTAGGGAGGTTGGTTTGCATATATTTTCCCATCTAATTAGTGCTAACTTCTTATCTTCCAACGGACCTTGCCAGTAAAAATCCTTGAGGTGTTTGTCTAAACTTGTTTTAATGTTGCAGGAAGAGGAAGGATAGACATTTGATAAGTTGGGATGGCTGATAATACAGATTTAATCATAGTAGCCCTCCTTGCATTAGTGATCCATTTGCCTTTCCAACTTTCTCTTTTGTTTTGAACTTTGGATATGACTTGTTTTGATAATTTAGAACTATGAGTTCCCTTATCTAGGGGAATCCCTAAATACTTACGAGGAAATTTTCCAACTTTGTAACCTAAGATATTGCAAATTTGTCTCACTTTTTCTAAGGGAGTATTGACAAAAAAGACTTCTGATTTACAAGGATTAACTTTCTGCCCATACACTTTCATATAAACAACCAGTATGTCTGTGAAGGCTTTAGCTTCCTTTTTATTGCATGCTCCTGGTAGTATTGTGTCATCAACAAAGTGCTGATGGGTTATATTCGGAACATTATCGGTTACTTTGACCCCTAAAATTTTGCCTTCTAAGTGAGCCTTCATAATTGATCTACCTAATGCTTTTGCCATGATAACATAAAGGAATGTGGAGAGGGGGTCTCCTTGTCTAATACCACGTGATATTTCAAAGAAACCTTCGAGGGTACCATTAATAAGGAGAGAGATTTGAGATGTAGATATACAACTAAAAATTAGATTAATCCATTGTTTGGAGAAGCCAAATGGTTCCAAGAATTTACATAGGAATCTCCAGTCAACTTTATCATAGGATTTTTGAATATCAACTTTAATAAGCATACATGGTTCTTTGTTGAATTATGCTCTGTGCAGGATTTCTTGGGCTATTACTATCCCATCCAGGATTCAACATTTGGGGACAAAACCAGTCTGTTCTTCGGAGATGATCATTGATAGAAAGGTTTTAAGCCTATTGGCTAGGCATTTAGATAGGATTTTATAGATTGTATTACATAGAGAGATAGGGAAAAAGTCCCCTGGCTCTAGACAATCATTTTTCTTAGGTATAAGTGTAAAAAAGGTATTGTTGACTTCAGATAATAGTGTGCTAGAGTTCCTGGTTTCCTCTATAGCTTTCCAGATGTCATAGCCTAGAAAATGCTAGCACTTTTGAAAGAAACCTACTTGGAAACCATCAGTACCGTGTCATTTCTCAGGATGGAGTTGAGATAGGGCATCTTTAACTTCTTCGATAGAAAGCTTTCTATTAATCCATTTATTATCTACTTCTATTAAAATCTTTGGGATTGATGTCAACTGTTCATTTTGAGAGTTTAAATCAGCAAATTCATAGTTATTCAGTAGGGTTTGATAAAATTGTACAAATTGTTCCGAAATAAGGTTTGGATCTTCTGTGAGGTCTCCATTAGGCTTTCTTATCTTGGATATTCAGTTAACATTTCTTCTATTATTAGTACTATTATGAAATATTTTTTTGTTATTATCTCCTTCACTTAACCATGTCTCTCTAGATTTTTTCTTCCAAAAGAGTTCTTCCTTTAATAAGATCTCAACATGCTTAATCATAAGGTGTTTTTCTTTGCTATAACAAGACTCATTCATTCCTTTCTCTATAAATACTTTGTTTAAACATTCTATTTCATACTAGATTTTGTTTTTTGTTCAAAGATATTATTGAATTTATCTTTGTTCCAATCCAAGATCTTATGCTTAATAATTTTAAGCTTAGAAACTAAACAAAACATTTTTGAGCCAGAGACTTTAATCTGCTTCCACCATTGTTCCAAAAGCTGCATAAAATTCTCATCTTGAAACCACATAAATTCAAATTTGAAAGGACATCTAAGCGGTTTAAAATTTTCTATAATAGAAAGTCTTACTGGAAAATGATCAGACCCAACATTAGTTAGAATTTTTGTAGTAGTGGTGAAATAAAACTTTTCTATATCTTCACTTATCAAAAATCTATCCAGTCTTTCTGCTATATAACTAAAACCTGACCTATGGTTATTCCAAGTAAACAAACCATTGTTAGTATTGATGTCTATTAGGTTATTATCAATAAACCATTGGTTGAAATCTTTTTGTGATTGAGAAAAAAAATGAGATCCTCCGTATTTTTCTTTATTTTCTAGGATTGCATTAAAATCACCCCCTAGAATGTGTATGCCATCTTGATTATTTGTAAGCTGATTTTGCAAAGCCTTCCATAGTTCTTTCTTCTCTTGATTAGGAGTAGGACCATAGACATTAATAAGGTTAAATTTTAAATTACTTTTTAAGCTTTTGATTGATAAAAGAAGCCAGTTGTTATGTCTTAAAATTATCACAACTACAACTTTCCTAGGATCCCATAAAGTCGCTAGTCCACCAGAGGCTCCCTCAGAGTATACCATCTCTATTTTCCATATACCTAATTTTAAACTAAACTTCTTGCTTTCATCTTTATTTAATTTAATTTCTTGTAGTTTTATAATTTCATATTCAAATATATTAAGGTATCTTTTTATCAGTCTCTATTTGTTAGGGGCATTAAGGCCCCTAACATTACAGGTTGTTAATTTCATTGAGCTTTGGGAAGGACCTTCCCCTTCCCAACATTCATCATATCAGCTAATTTAGGTTGGTTATCAACATTTCCAATGATAGATCTTAATTCATCGATAGATTTCCTACCACGCTTTTTCTTAGTCTTAAGAATTACAGGACTAGACAATCCTTCAATAGTGGTGGCTATACCAAGTTGTCTATCAATATTAGTTATACCATCCAAACAATTGTTAATATCCTCAGTGTCCTCTATGAATTAATTGTTCATAGAATCTATTTCTATCCATCCATCCGTATCTTGAAAATCCTACCTTGAAATTATAGTATTGATCTTGTCTTCATGGTCTATAAGATCTTTTCCATACTCTTCTAGAAATGTTTCATGATTGTTAATAGTTTTTAATTCTTTACTGATAGTTTCTAATTCAATTGGTACCAAGAAAGAGGGTTCTGAATCCTTGTGTTTGTCCAAAGTTTTATCCTTGACATCTTTGTACTTATAAGATTCATCATTATGCCACTGGGATAAATCCTCACTAATCTCAAGTTGTACTTCTCTAAGATCTTCCATCATCCCACCAACCAAGACCATCTTTTTTTCAATGGCCTGGACTCTTGCTTCAGGGGACATGGAGACACTGGCCTGAATTGGGCATAAATCATTATTATAAACATGATTTTGATCTGTGTCTAAATCGTAGTAAGGGCTATTGGAAAGGATGGGGGAAGGACAAGTATCAACATTACCAGAGCTAAGAGCGTTTGTCCCTACATGATTAGAGAGACATGTAGAATTAAGACCCTAGGGAAAAATCCCTTCAGATAAATAATTATGTTCAATTAAAAAACCTCCTTTGTTTTAAAAAAAAGGAAACATTAGCTTTATATTTACAAGAATTAGGGACATAAATAAAGGCTGCTACCAAATTACTATTGTCATTTTTAACATTAAGGTTGCAAGGAGAATTTAATTCATAGTTATGGGACTGAGAACCAGAGTTAATTGAACACTCCTCTTCCTCTTCTGCTTCAATAGTGTAGTCTATAATTGAAGGTTAGATAATCACTGAGGCATATTTACAACAAATTTTTATAGGGGAAATTGATTTCACATTAAGATTCATGTTAACAACAATAATTTTTTCTGCAAAATTATGTTCTGATTCTATAGTTCTGACATATGATCCAATACAATTTCCTATTTTCTCGAGGGATTCCTTAGTAGATAATTCCAGGGGAAGGTTTTTGAGGAGAATGGCTTTATCAACCATAAAATAATTAAGAAAATAAGGGTTAAAAAAGGGGATCCAATCTAATGTTGTAAACTCTGTATTTCTGAATTTAGGACATCCTTCTAGTAATATTTTATTTTTAAGGGCTTTGCTACTAAAATCAAGATAAATAAAATTTTCTGGGAGGATTGAAATCATAACCTTTTTATGCCATTTCAATTTCAACCATTCAGCTATTTCGCTTGCAGATACTCCAAAGCCATTCCACCTACAAATTAATCCATAACCAACACACATATTATGTATCTTTTCTACAGATCCATCTTTCAATTCTATTTCTAAGGTTTCTAAATTAAGGCTAACTTGGTTTGAGAGAGATAAACCATTAATATGTGAATTGCTGATCTTACCCATCCAAGATGGTTGCCCAATTGGAGTAGATCTTTTGTGAAGAAGGGAATATATATTACCTTTGACCAATGACAGAGTTTGGACAAAATCATGAGAGTTTTCCCAATCCTTACAAATTGGCAGTTACCTCGGTCTATCATTAGAGTGGCATCTAACTGAATAAGAGGACTGTAAGACAAGGTTTTTTCTTTCTTTACACTTATCAAAGCAGCAGTGGGGAGGAGAGTAAAGATTCTTATCCATCAGAACCTGCTCTTCAGATGAAAGTAGACCTACTGGATTGTGCTTATGAGGGGGAGAGTAGGAAAAAATCTTCTATGATCAGAGATGTTCGAAGCTATTTGTTAGGGAAATTAAAGATGAGGGCTTCTGCATCAATCAAGCTTGTGAATGGTTATTGCCTAGATGTTTTTCCCTTCTTGCATTTTGTTTGTAAGCTGAGATCCATTGAGATTCATGCGAAGCTTCAAGCATCTCCCATGGTAAAGCCCTAGAGAGAACCCTAGGGGAAGAATACTGAAGGGTCTTATCACCGAGATTCTATTCAAGACTTTGAAGATTACCAGCTGCATACTTGGTTTTTGCAAAGAAAAGAATTTGAGAATCTAGAGAATCAATTGTGCAAATGCGTGATTTCTCTTGAAAGAGTAGAGCCATTTCGCAACTCCTTGTGTTACCGTATAATTTTAATTAATTTAATAGTGAATTTAATTGGGATGTATTTTCCACCTTTAATATAGTTAAAATTTAATGGGATAGAATGTAGGATTAAAATTATTATTTATTTCGAACTAGGATTAAAGTCTGAAATTAATTATGGGTATTATCTAATGCTAAATATTAAATGTCATTTTAGATAAAAGTGAACTTTGGAAAGGGAATTATATTGAACATTAAATCTTCTTAACTTTTTAAATAATATATAATTTATTTAAAAATAGTTAATTATGGGCTAGTTATTAAACCTAATTTGTGTAGACCTAAAAAACTTGTTCAAGTTGCGTTGACTGTTGTCATAATTCTCCTCGACACTGATATTAGAAAACTAACAATACCGAAGTATTGTATCAAACTCTTTGATGATGAAAACATATTAAAAACTTGGTAAACCTAGTAACCAATTGAACTGGTGCACGAGCACCCATGGGTTGATGGATTCAATCCATTTCCTTTTTGTTGTGTTAGCCATCTATGGAATTTGTGTGTGATTCACAACATCATGTTGACCACAGTGTGTGAACCCAATAGGGATTAAAGGTCTAGATAGGTCCTAAGTCTTAAACTAGTGCATCTTGGAGGCTTGAGTGTCATAAGTCTCTTGCTTGGTTCTTTGAATTTGGATGATGTCATTAGGTCTAGGTTGTGTCAAAATTCATGACAGGACCTAGAATGGAGTCTAGGTTAAGCTAGGATAAGAGTAAAGTCATTTGTAATGAAAAATATAAAAGTTGCTAAAATATTGCAAAAAGTTGCTTAGCAACTTTTGCAACTTTTCAAAGTTGCTCCGACAACTCTGTCCAAACACACTCCTATGACCTAAGAGTGCCCTAATGGAAACCTCAGACAATAATTAGCCTATTTAAGCCAAGTTTGGACCTAATCCCAAGGTTGGGATGTCAGATGTATGAATTTTTGATTTTGGAGAGTTGAAACAATGCATGAGTTTGTGTGTATCTTTATGGTTAATGAGTTGTAGAAGAATGTTTTGGATGGTAATGTGAAATGTAATTAGTGGAGATATTTGAGTAGTTTTTTTTCCTTGCATTTAGTGTCATTATTTTAGGATTTTTTCTTTCTTTCTTTGTTCTGCATAAATTCTTTGTGATTGGCTTGATCACTGGTTCAAACCAGGAAGTTGTGAGAAATGGAGACCTAGCTCACTATCCCATCGTTCAATCTGTACAACCTCTTGGGGATAGTGAGTAGACTCCATGTACATATCTTGTAGAGAAGAATGGTCCCTAAAAATCATGGGAAGTAATTTCAATGTCTTTCCCTAAGCGAGCCTATTGTGAGCCCGACTAGGAAAGACTAAGCTACAGTAATGATAACTTGCACGGGTGTGCATGAAGCTATATATTGGGGATTGGAGGTTGAAGGTAGGGATATTACCAAGATCTAGTGAAGAAGAGAGGTTCTAATTGATCCATTTGGTTTCCCAACACATGTAGAAAAACCAAGGATCCAGAGGAGTCCTAAAACCCTCCCAAAACACTCATTTTTGGTTAGGGAATTGTACGGGAGGGTAGAACCCTAAAACCTCAAAAATCCTTGAGAGGTTGAATATTAAATAAAGAATCCATAAGAAATTTGTAGGGTCCCTTGGAATGACCTTGGTGAAGAGTCCTATTTTCCTGGAATAGGATACCTAATAGGGGCTCTTCCTTGTAGGTCTATTTTGTGAAGGATCCATGAAATTGGTAAATGAGATGGGTGAATAAGGAATTCCAAAACCCCTAAATAGACAAAGTAAAACATGTTTGATCACCTCCTCACCTCTACAAGATTTCATGTTAGCATTGGAGTTGGAAAGCCCTTAGATGGAATTAAGGATCAGTGTATGGGAAAGTTAGAGGAGCACCAAGAACTTAGCTAGTCTTGGTAGCCTTTTCTTGATAGTTGGGTTGGTCAGTTGACTAGGGGATAAATAATAATAAGTAGATCTTATAGGTCAATAGGTGTCAAGAAAGAGAACCTCAAGGTCACTTGTGAGACCTAGGTATGAGCTTGTGATTGGCTCATCCAACCCTCCCTATCAGATTGGTATCAGAGACCCAAAAGATTTGGGAAAGTAAGTGCATGTCAAAGTGTGAGTCTAGTGGATCTTCTAGGATGGTGACTAATATAGAATTGGCCAAGAAGGTTGAAGACCAGGAGGAAGAAAATAGACAGTTGAGGGAAAGATTAGACCAACTAGCCAAGAAGTTGGAAGCAATAGAAGATAGAATAGAAGAGGTAAATGAGAGGATAGATGAGAAGGAAGGGAAGGATAAGTTAGTGAAGGATGAAGTACCTGAAATTGATCTAGTGGTGGAACAAAAACCTTTCCTAAAAGACTTGAAGGCCCTAAGTGGAAAAACATTAGAGGGTGTACCACTTTTTAGTAGTAAAATAGATCCTAACTCAGTCATTGATTGGATTGAGGACATGTAAAATCACTTTTAATGTGATGGAATAAGTGAAGCTCAGAAGGTGAGAGTAGCTAAGTAAAAAATTTTAGGCTCTACTCTTACATGGTGGAATTTTGTCCAAATAAAGAGGGATAAAGAAGCGGAAAAACCCATAGCCACATGGAGAGGAAAGGTATCCAAGGTTAGAGAAGCCTATATGCTAGAGGATTATAAAATCTAGCTACATAAAAGGAGACAAAGTCTAAGACAAAAGGAGACTGATGTCAACACCTAAAATGAGGAGTTCCAAAAGTTGGGCCTAAGGTCCAAGGTGGTGGAAGAAGAAAGCATCAAGGTTTCTAGATATATCAATGGCTTGAAGTGGTCCATTCAAGAGGAGATGAGTCTCCTAAGTCCTAAACTAGTGCATCAGTGCTATCAATTGGCACTAAAGATAGAGGAAAAGAGTAAAAGGAAGTAAGACTCAAGCTCAAAGGAATAGAGGTAGAAGAAGAGACCAAAGGGGTCATAGAGGTAGTCACCAAGGAAGAGGGACTGATTAGAGAAGCCAAGGAGAGTCTAAAATTGTTGAGAAAAGTGGTGAGACAAGCTCTAGAGGAAACTATGGTAGAGGAAGAGGCACTTATGGGGGTTCTAATAGGGGAAGAGGTGCAGGAAGAAATAGTTCTTACTTTGCTAGCATGAATTACTATAACTGTGGATAGATGGGACATCCAACATATAGGTGTCCAGAGAAGGCATCTTCTTCCAATTTAGAGAAGAGAGTGGCATATGCACAAGAAGACACATCAAGTTTCAAATCACTAGAGGTCAATCACATAGAATCAGAGATGGGAGAGAACTTTATGTTTATAAGGGTCTTGATAAGATAACCAGTGAAGGAAGAGCCAAAATAGAGGAGAGCCCTCTTTAGAATCAGATGTAAGATCATTGGTAAAGTGTGTAAAGTTATTGTGGATTTTGGCTCCATAAACAATATCATTTCTAAGGAAGTAGCTAAGAAGCTCAGTTTGACTAAGGCACCCCCATAGAAATCCCTACAAGGTGACATGGTTGAACAAAGGGAAAAGTGTCCTAGTGAATGAGAAAACATGGGTTGAATTCTCTATTGGGGGTTACAAGGACAAATTACTATGTGATGTGTTACACATGGATGTAGGTTCCATCTCTTATTGGGCAGACCATGAAAATATGATAGAGAAGCCATGCATGATGGAAGAGGAAATATTGTTACCTTTAAGAAAAATAGCATAACATTCAAAATTTAGTCTTTAATGGATGATGATGAAGTGCACATAAAAACCCCTAGTGTGTTTCTTAGTAGTAGAAAGGAACTACTATATACACTTCAAGAAGAAGAAAATGAGGGGTATGTCATAGTTGTGAAGCCCAAGGAAGTGGATAAGCCTAGCCAAGCACCTATACTAGTGGAGATCCAAGATTTTCTTGGGAGATATAAGGAAATAGTTAGTGATGGAACACTAGAAACCCTACCTCCTAAGAGGTCCATAAGTCATCAAATAGACTTTATACCAGGGTCCTCATTACCAAATAAAGCAACCTACAAGCTCACACTAGAGCAGAACCAAGAAGTGGCAAGATAAGTGCAAGAGATACTTGATCAATGGCTTATAAAGAAGAGCATCAATCCATGTGTAGTACTAGTGGTCTTAGCATCCAAGAAAGGTGGTAAGTGGATGCTTTTAACTAATTCAAGTACAATAAATAGGATTACTATTAGATATAGGTTCCCTATACCTAGAATAGAGGATCTCATGGATTTCCTTGGAGGAGTTCAGTACTTCACTATGTTGGATCTCAAGAGTAGATACCATCAAATTGGGATAAAGGATGGGGATGAGTTGAAGACAACCTTAAAAACCACTGAGGGGTTGTATGAGTGGCTTGTGATGCCATTTGGGCTTACTAATTCCCCTAGCAATACATTCATGAGATTTATGAATGAAGTGATAAAGGAATATATACATAGATTTGTGGTAGTATATCTTGATGATATACTCATCTTCAATAGGACAGAAGAGGAACACCTAAAACATTTGGAGGTTGTGCTCAAAAGACTCCATGAAGAAAAATTATCTATTAATTTAGAAAAATGTGAATTCCTCTAACAAGAACTTGTTTACTTGGGATTTGTAGTGTCTCAGGGTACTTTGAATATGGATCCAAATAAGGTGGAAGCCATCCTAAACTAGCCTACACCAACCACAGGGACAAAAGTTAGGTGTTTTCATGACTTAGCCCAATTTTATAGGAAATTCATAAGGAATTTTAGTGGCATTTGTGCACCAGTTCTAGACACTAGACCAAGTTCAAGTGGACTCAAGAAGAAATCAAAGAATTTGAAAGGTTGAAGCGACAAGTAGCCACCCAACCTATTCTCATATTACCAAGTTTTGATAAGTTGTTCACTTTTGAGTGCAATGCAAGTGAAATAGTAGTAGGAGGAGTATTGAGTCAAGAGGGAAGACCAATAGCCTCCTTTAGTGAGAAGCTCAACAAGGCTAAGAAGAAGTATTCAACCTATGACTTGGAACTCTATGCCTTAGTGCAGTCACTTAGGAAATGGAGGCACTATCTCCTACCTAAGGATTCTGTGGTGCGCGTAGACAACCAACCCTTAAGCTACATCAATACACAAGATAAGATAAGCAATTGTAGACACCTAAAATGGATGGAATACTTGTGGGCCTTCACATTTACCATCAAGAACAAGAAGGGAAAAATGAGCAAGGTGGCATATGCATTGAGTAGGAGGTTGTTGACAATCAAAGAAGTCCAAATCCAAAGCATTAGTATAGAAATATTCAAGGACCTGTACAAGGGTGATGAGGACTTCTCAGAGGCTTATAAGGTATGTTCTAATTTTCAGAATCACTTTCACAGTCAATTTTCATAATACACTTTGCAAAGTGGTTTATTGTTTAAGGGGAATCAATTATGTGTCCCTAAGGGTTCAATGATAGAAAATCTCATTTAGGATAAGCACAATGGGAGTATTAGTGGCCATTTTGGCATCAATAAGACCATGGAGTTAGTCCAAAGATTCTATTATTGGCCTAAACTACCTAGGGATGTGAGAAGATATGTGGAACAGTGTGTTATATGTATGAAAGCCAAAGGAGGAGCAAGAAATGTAGGACTGTACTAGCCTTTACCCATTCCCAATAGGCCATGGGAGTGCATCAACATGGACTTCATAGTGGGGTTTCCTGATGCAGTGGCATCCTAGCTTATTGCTCAGTGCCTAAAGATTCTGGCAGTCTCGGTAACTGTTTGGTGGCGTTCGGTTACTTGGTTGGTAATCTCAGTAGAAGACCGGTGTTTCTCAGTCTTTGATGGTGAATCTCGGTCAAAGTTTGTTAGGCTTCATTGATGGAGCTCAATGATCATGGTGGTGATTCTCAATTGGAAGTTTTGGTGGATCTCGGTTGATGATGGTCACTCGATGACTTGGTGGTTTGTTGCTTGGTGCTCGGTTATCGACAGGGTCTTGGTGTTTATGCCTGTTGCTTGGTCGCTAAAGTGGCTTGGTCATTGGAGGACTTGGTCACTGAAGGGACCTCAGTCATTGAAGGAGACTTGACACTTTTGGTGCTTAGTGATGTCTATGGTGTTTGGTCGACATTGGTGCTCGGTAATGCTTGGAGAGCTCAGTTGGTATGGATGCTCAGTGTATTTTCTAATGCTTGGTAGTTTGGCTTACCAATGGTTGTTCTTGGAGATTCAACTTGGCCGACTGATGCATTTAATCTGGGTCACATTCCTCGAGTTATGGGTTGACCGTTGGACATGTGGGGACCTAGATCTGGCATGTTGCATTCCCCTATGTGGATTTGGAGGCCAACTTGGTGAATTAAATATTGGTGAACTTATTTGTGAGCCGACTGATGTTTGGCATTTAATATTTGTATATTTGGGAGCTGACTGGCTTTTGGGATTTAATTGTTTGTATAGCTGACTTGTGGCTGGGGTTTAGTATTTAAGAAGATGTTTGGGTAGTTGTTTAGGTAGTAGAAAATGGGTGGATATGTGAAAGTAGAGTTAGTAGCTTGCGAACTTAGGTAGCAGAAAGATTGCTTGGAAGTTTGAGTACAAGTTTAGATCTTTCTTGGAGTGCCAACCAGTGTCCTGTTGTGTTGCAGACTTGGGCTAGTTGAGGAGAAGTGTGTTGGATCCTACATGATCTTGTAGAAATGTTTCTTGCATTGTAATTAGCCATAACTAGGAAGGCCTTACAGCCTGACACATTGCAAGTAATCAATTAATTGATGAATAAAGACATTTGTTTCCTTTCAAATTTGGTTTCTTGTTATGTTTTCCACTGTGTTGGTGTTTGGCTGCAAGGTTGGTGTTTGGCTACAAGGTTGGACCGTCCTTAATTGGATTCTCCATCCTTGACTACATCATGTGGTATCATAGTGAGAGTTTGATCTTGTTGGAGCAGAAGGTTGACCTAACAAGGTTGATCTTGCAAAGTTGATCTTGTTGGCAAAGATATTGTGTGCAATCTGAGTGCAGGTCCGTGACATTGAACTTATGAAATCATGCCCTAGTTGTTCATGTGAGGTGGAAGGTTGTGATCTGACTTGCATACAACTTAGACATTGTCATAAGGTGGTCGGTGTTAGGGTTTGTTAAAGAAGGTTTTTGAAGATCTTTGGAGATGTCTTTGAGAGGATTGGACCTCGGTGATGTGATTTCTGAGAAGTTTGCTTGATTGGAAGTGGATTTGATGAACTACATGGAGAACCAAGTTAAGAACCTTGTGAGAGAAAGTGTTGTTGAGCTTTGTAGAGCTTACCGGAGTTGGATTATGTCAATTTAGAGCAAAGTTGTTTGGCCGGTTCATAGGCTGGTTCGTGAGAGAAGATATCTTGGCAAGAATTCTTATGAAAGTTCAGAGGTTGAAGATGTATGTGAAATTGGTTTTGATGTTCAGTTAGTGGAGTCTGACATCAAACCTACAGAGCAACTTGTTCTTTTTGCTGAGTTACCTATGATTACCAATGATGTTGTTGATCTTGTTGAGGCTAGTAAGGAGATTGGTTTTCAAGTTCAGTCAATTGTGCCTGACATGGAAATTGTAGAGCATCTGGTTGTGCTTGATCAGGTTGCTGTAGATGAGGAGATACTTTTTGTTGAGCACATTTGTGATGTTGGTGTTACCGAATTGCTTTTGTTCAGTGTCAAAGTGTAGATGTTGTTTGCTGGTTGCAGATTTGAGTTGCTGGTTGATAGTGATAAGTCTGGTGATGAGATTATGATATGGGATTCTTCCTTGATCCTTGGTGATGGATTGATGGCTTGGTTTGTTCAGGATGTTGGACATGCTAATTGGTTGAGTTGCAGATTGGTTCTCTTTCCTATGACAAAATGGAAACCTTTGGTGAAGATGAAGTGGAGTTGGTGGTTTTCAGATGTTCCCTTTGGTGAGAAAGTGTGGGACACACTTTTCTTTGTACCTTGGGAGTCTAATGCAGTGACATCCTGGCTTATTTATCGGTGTCTAAAGATTTTGGCAGTCTCGATAACTGTCTAGTGGAGTTCAGTTACTTAGCTAGTAATCTCGGTAGAAGACTGGCATTTCTTAGTCTTTGATGGTGAATCACGGTCAAAGTTTGTTAGGCTTCACCGATGGAGCTCGGTGATCATGGTGGTGATTCTCAGTTGGAAGTTTTGGTGGATCTCAGTTGATGATGGTAATTTGGTGACTTGGTGGTTTGTTTCTCAGTGCTTGGTTATCGATGGGGTCTCAGTGTTTATGCCTATTGCTCAATCGTTGAAGTGGCTCAGTCATTGGAGGAATTGGTCACTGAAGGGAGCTCAGTCATTGAAGGAGACTTGGCACTTCTGGTGCTCGGTGATGTCTGTGGTGTTTGGTTGACATTGGTGCTCGGTAATGCTTGGAGAGCTCAGTTGGTGTAGATGCTTGGTGTATTTCTTGATGCTCGGTAGTTTGGCTTATCGATGATTGTTCTTGGAGATTCAACTTGGCCGACTGATGCATTTAATCTGGGTTGCATTCCTCAAGTTATGGGTTGACCGTTGGACATGTGGGGACCTAGATCTAGCATGTTGCATTCCCTTATGTGGATCTGGAGGCTGACTTGGTGAATTAAATATTGGTGAAGTTATTTGTGAGCTGACTGATGTTTGGCATTTAATATTTGTATATTTGGGAGCCGACTGGATTTTGGGATTTAATTGTTTGTAAAGCTAACTTGTGGCTGGGGTTTAGTATTTAAGGAGATGTTTGGGTAGTTGTTTAGGTAGTATAAAATGGGTGGATATGTGAAAAAAAAGTTAGTAGCTTGAGAGCTTAGGTAGCAGGAAGATTGCTTGGAAGTTTGAGTACAAGTTTAGATCTTTCTTGGAGTGTCTGCTAGTGTCCTGTTGTGTTGTAGACCTGGGCTAGCTGAGGAGAAGTGTGTTGGATCCTACATGATCTTGTAGAACTATTTCTTGCATTGTAATTGGCCGTAACTAGGAAGGCCTTACAACCTGACACATTGCATGTAATCAGTTAATTGATGAATAAAGACATCTATTTCTTGTCAGATCTGGTTTCTTGTTGTGTTTTCCACTATGTTGGTGTTTGGATGCAAGGTCAGACTATCCTTAATTGGATTTTCCATCCTTGATTGCATCACTTCCTAAGACCAAGACATGGTTGGATAGCATCTATGTGGTGGTAGATAGATTTAGCAAAATGAGTCACTTTATCCCTTGCAAAACAACTCATGATGCTAGCTACATAGCTCATCTCTTCTTCAAGGAGGTTGTGAGGATACATGGACTTCCTCTAAGCATTGTGTCAGAAAGGGATGCTAAGTTTATGGGCCATTTTTGGAAGACCCTATGGAGTAGATTGGGTACAAACTTATCTTTTGGTTCATCTTACCATCCACAAAAAGATGGTCAAATTGAAGTAATTAATAGGTTTTTGGGTAACTTACTTAGGTTCCTAACCAAGGAGTATGGGAAAACATGATATTTAGTCCTCCCTCAAGAAAAGTATGCCTATAATGATAGTGTTAAACATACAACTAGAAAGAGCCCTTTTGAAATAGTGTATGGGATGCA
Source organism: Chamaecyparis obtusa (assembly GCA_027943335.1). Lineage (NCBI taxonomy): Eukaryota > Viridiplantae > Streptophyta > Pinopsida > Cupressales > Cupressaceae > Chamaecyparis > Chamaecyparis obtusa. Next base: position 27,432 of record BSBK01007517.1, read on the forward strand.
CCCAAGGAGAGTGAGTGAACTCAAAGATCTAGGAAGTATGGAATATAGGAGTGGCCATGCAAAAGACTTCTCTCAAGCTATGAAAGAAATTCAAGAGCAAGTCAAGAAGACCTTAGTAGAAGAAACCCAAAAAATTAAAGCAAAGGTGTATGAGAGGAAGAGAGATGTTCAATTTGAAGTAGGTGAATATGTGATGGTTCACTTGAAAAAATATAGATTACAAAAGGGAGTACCTACCAAGTTGCAAATGAAGAGAGTAGGACCATCCAAGATCCTAGCCAAATATGGGGCTAATGCATATAAGGTAGATCTTGTATTAGACCTAGCCATCTCAATGGTGTTAAACATTTTAGACCTAGTCAAGTACAAAGGACCATTGTCAGAGATCAGTTAGAAAATTCATGAGGTTCTCTCGGATGTTAATACAGTAGCCATACTCCCTAAGACCAAGCCTCATGTAGAGAAGATCTTGGAGTCTAGGCTAAAGAAGAAGACTAGACATAGGGGCTACATGGAATGCTTGGTACAATGGAAGAACCACCCTAAATTTGAAGCTACTTGGGTGGAGGAGAGAAACTTCAACAAGCTGGGTATTAATCCTTCTTTAATATCTCCTACTGTACCTTAGTTACTCTTTGTGCAAAGAGGGAGAATGGTGCAGGAGCACCCAAGGGTTGATGGATTCAACTCATTTAATGTTTTTTGTGTTAGCCCTATGTGGCATATGTGTATGATTCATAAGGTCATATTGACCATAGTGTGTGAATCCAATAGGGATTAAAGGTCTAGATAGGTTCTAAGTCTTAGACTAGTGCATCTTGGAGGCTTGAGTGTTATAAGTCTCTTGCTTGGTTCTTTGAATTTGGATGATGTCATCATGATGTCATTAGGTCTAGGTAGTGTCATAAGTCATGAAAGGACCTAGAATGGAGTCTAGGTTAAGCTAGGACAAGGTTAAAGTCATTAGTAATGAAAAATGTAAAATTTACTAAAATGTTACAAAAAGTTGCTTAGCAACTTTTGCAACTTTTCAAAGTTTCTCAGACAACTCTACCCAAACACACTCCTATGACCTAAGAGTTCCCTAATGGAAACCTAAGACAAGAATCAGCCTATTTAAGCCAATTTTGGACCTAATCCTGATGTTGGAATGTCAGATGTATGAACTTTTGATTCTTAAGAGTTGAAATAGTGCATGAGTTTGTGTGTATCATCATGGTTAATCGGTTGTAGAAGAATGTTTTGGATTGTAATGTGAAATGTAATCAATGGAGATCTTTGAGTAGTGTTTTTTCCTTTCATTTAGTGTGATTATTTTAGGATTTTTTCTTTCTTCCTTTGTTCTGTATAAATTCTTTATGATTTGCCTGATCACTAGTTCAAACCAAGTAGTTGTGAGAAATGGAGACCTAGCTCACTATCCCATAGTTCAATATATACAGCCTCTTGGGGATAGTGAGTAGACTCCATGTAAATATTCTATACATAATCATGGGCCTTGAAAATCATGGGAAGCAATTTCAATGTCTTTCCCTAGGCGAGCCTATGGTGAGCCTGGCTAGGAAAGACTAAGCTACAGTATTGATAAATTACAAGGGTGTGCATGAAGCTATATATTGGGGATTGGAGGTCAAAGGAAGGAATATTACAAAGATCTAGTGAGGAAGAGAGGTTATAACCAATCCATTTGGTTTCCAAACACTTGAAGACAAACCAAGGAGCTAGATGAGTCCTAAAACCCTCCCAAAACACTCATTTTTGGTTAGGGCATTGTACAAAAGGGTAGAACCCTAAAACCTCAAAAATACTTGAGAGGTTGACTTTTGAAGCAAGAATCCATAATAAAATTGCAGGGTCCCTTGGTATGACCTTGGTTAAAAGTCCTATTTTCCTAGAATATGAGACCTAATAGGGGCTATTCCTTGTAGGTCTATTTTGTGAAGGATCCATGAAATCGGTAAAGGAGATGGGTGAATAAGGAATTTTAAAACCCATAAATAGATAAAGTAAAACATGTTTGAGAACCTCCTCACATGTGTAATAGTTCATGTTAGCATTGGAGGTGGAAATCCCTTAGATGGCATTAAGGGTTAGTGTATGGGAAAGTTAGAGGAGCACCAAGAACTTAGCTAGTCTTGGTAGCCTTTGCTTGATAGTTGGGTTGGTCAGTTGACCAGGGGATTAAGACTAATAAGGAGATCCTATAGGTTAGTAGGTGTCAAGAAAGAGCACCTCAAAGTCACTTGTGATACCTAGGCATGAGACTGTGATTTGCTCATCGAACCCTCCCTATCATGAGCCTTGTAACTGCAACGTTAGTTATTTATGACTTTAAAAAATAAATTGTTGTTGTGTTTTTCCCTAGATTTTGGGAATGACATAGATTATATTTCCTTACAATAAAATTTTAAGGAAAATCTAGAAAATTTAATGATTAAGAAGCTAAAGGTAGTGTTATGCACCAATTTACACCCTATTAAGCTTGAAAGTTTAATAAACTGGCATAACATGGGAATCACTTTTGCATGTGGGATATGAAAGACTTGGAGTGAAACCTCTAGATTCTAGGTTGGTTCCTATGGAATAATCACCTATTTGGATCAAAACTAAACTAATACTTAAGGGGTAAAGGGAAAAGGTAAACTAGAAATAAAATGAAATGCAGATTTTCAATCTTACTAGGTGATGCACCAATCAGTTATGAATCACAACCACAAATGACCAAGTGTTGGTTATTACACTTTGACTTGAGAGAAAGTACATTTTTTTATATAGGCTTGCATAAATATTTCATATTAAGGCTTTGAAATGAACCTATTAAGGAGAAGTGATTTCTCACTTAACTAACTCAAAACAATACAATACAAACTACAACCTGCAAACAAACATACACTTTTGCAAATAGGTACTCACATGAGACTAGATAATATGGAATGAAAATTCACTAGTTACCTTTATCAATCACCTATAATGCACAAAAATATGCATAAATAAAAGAAGACTAAAAGAACACAAATAATGCTTTCTTCGAAAGTTCAGTCATTGTATATTATGTTTCAAAAAGAGTTATAGATATATGCACATGACACTTCAAGGACAAAAATTGTCACAAATGAATGCTTCTCTTGCATAATCAGAACTAACTACAAATGAGTACCTAAAACCCTCCATGTACCACTTCCTCAACCACTAAGGGTTAGATTGTAGAAAAAGGCTCAATAAATGGGGTCCAGAAGCCATGGAATAAGGAAAACTAGTTGGGAAAAGTCTCCACAACCATGAAGGAGCCTTAAATGTGCTAAAAAAAGGCCTCAAAACACTAAAAAATCCTATAAATCCCCCTTAACAACCAAGAATAAGTCTCAATCCTAAAATCTCCTAAAAACCCTCCAACAACTCCTAATATGCTCCAAGATGCCTAGTTTCTCTATGCTTGTTGGAAGACCAAATCCAACCTTCCTGAATGCTCTCAAGTTCATTATTATTGCATCCATTAAAAGGTTTTAATAAATATTAATTTATTTATAAAAGCTATCAATTAATATTTATTTTATATAATAAAAATATTATAATAAAAAAAATATTATATTATATTATTAAGAAAATAAGAAACATACAAAATATTTCAAATGTCACCAAAACACTTGGCTACGGACTTAAAAGAAAATAAAAAATGAGAAAAGGGCATCAAAACTCGACAACGCTAAAAGCATTTTCTCATTTTACACTTAGCATTTTCTTTTTTTTCCTTTTCCAACATAAGAAGCTAGGGCTCGATGAAGTTTTCCTCCTATGACTCGATGAAGCTTTCTGCAAATGATTTTCTTGATGTTCAAAAGGTATGTGCTCATCACTTGTGATTTCATAGAGGTCGTGGTTGTATTTGAATATTTGGGTTCGTTGTGGTTATATCCTCTGAGATTCATGTGCATTTATCCTTTCTCCATGAGATATTTACCTTTCTATTTTCTCTATCCCAATATGAGCACATTTAAAACACAAAGAAAGTCCTTATATCTGTTCATATCTGCACATGTAAAACTTAAATTTTTCCAGCTTTGTGACTTTACACATTTGAGAGATTCCTTCTGAAGGCCACAACTACATGCGTCTCAAACACCGAAATCTTCATATGCATTGTGGTATTTTCACCTAGATTCATGCTCTCCTTAGTTCTTCACTACACTTGTTACAATCACTATAAGATAATGACATCTTATGACTGAAACAAAACCACACTCCATACATTTGATGATTGAAATTACTAATGGTGAGATTGCCTATTGATTTAGTGCTATGTACACTATAATGTGTCATTTCTTGCTAGATGATTATATACATAGCATTAAATCCACTCTCTATTTTGAAGATCCTGGATACTCCTCTATAATGGCATATTAATGATAATTTGTATTGTTCTTTCAATTCTAGATAGTTCTCTTCCATGAAGTTGATGTTTTATATTTCCTTTGTACACACCTTGCACTTTTAGAAATTTACATGGCCTTCCCTTCACACAAGCCTTCTACTTCTGTATTTCTGTAACTTTCCTTTTCAACAACACGCTTATAAAAAGACAACAGTAGCTTAGCTAATCATGACTGTAACCTTCATCATTCATTGATGCTTCTTACATGTTATTGTTACTTTCTTCTTTTCTTAACACAGTATGTGGTTATAATTGCTTTGGTCACTGTGAAAAAAAGGATGCTCCTCATAACTGATTTAAAAAAAAAACTCTTTGGCTCTTAATGCCTGATCCATTAATGTTGCTACCTGTACCCCCATATTGTCATGAGATTATTAATTTCTTGCATTATTTTCTTGAGACTTCAGATTAATAATGTGTTTAAAGCTGACCCTCTAGCTTATATTGCATTCAGTCATTGTACTCTATCACTAATTTCCCTTTGACTGAGATCACTGCACTCTCATTAGTTTCTCTGAATTAATTAATTAAGAGTTCTTTTGGTTAGTATCTTTGTACTATGTACTATGTACTATGTTGTTCTTCAACAATCATCACTCATGTTATTTCTCCATCATTTTCATTGTAATGAGTTCTTTTCTTGTTTTCCTTATTGCATATTTGTCTTTCCTTGTGTTAATATTCCTATTTAGATGTGATTGATATTTTAATTCTATTTTAAATCAGACAGTGAACTTGATATTTATATATTATTGTGCATATATAAATATGCACTTGGAAGAACAATACCATTTATTTCTGCGTCTTCCAAATGCAGATTTATCTAAACATAAATATTTAATTATGAGAACATGTCTCATGGAGAGACATGTGTCTACAAATGTAGAGACATGTCTCTACATGAGACATTTCTTTTATTTTTCGTAGGAGATACTGTTTCATAATACATTGGAGGCATTGTTTAATATGAAAGATTTGTCACAGATAATAAAGCTTGTTATGATACGTAATACATATCGTAACAAAACTATGTTACAGTACGTATTATGTATCATAACACATATGTGTTACAATACCTTTAATACAAGCCGCATGATAAGTATCATGATCTCTAAATATACTTATATTTATTGGTTGATAACTCAATCAATATTTTATGTATTATTATCATTAACATATATATGTATATATATACATATATACATACATAGATAAATAGATACATAAATATATATATCAATAATTAGGATGCATATGTAACTCAATTATATATACATATATATATATATATATATATATATATATATATATATATATATATATATATATATATATATATATATATATATATATATATATATATATATATATATATATATATATATATATATATATATATATATATATATATGTATAATAAATATGTTTAATCATTTCTAGAGATGATTCTTAATTGATTAATTTAGTGACCAACGCTATATCATTAACACTCCCTCTTAGCTAGGAAAGATGTTTTATGAAAAGGTTCATACACAATATGAATAAGATATTACCTCAATTTAATAATAGAAATGATAGCATTTCATAATATTAGGAGTAATAGCCTACTAATATTAAATCTATGATATTCACCAAGTACTTAGAGTAATGGCCTACTAATCATCAAGTTTCATGATGTTCACCAAATACTCATAATGGTTATAAAGATATTATCTCATAATATGTGGAGTAATTGCCTACTAATATCAAATCCTTGATCACCAAGTACTTAGAGTAATGGCCTGCTAACATCAAATCTCATGATGTTCACTAGTTACTCATATCTCCAATGGAAGTATATACTGTGTGTGTGAAAATTGTACCTAGCTGCGGACACAACACTTCAGTAAAATATTAGAGGTTAGGCAAAATCAAAATCTTGCAAATAATTGAAACTAAGCTAACCAGGCGATTTACTGCCTTCTAGTAGATGCGAGTATGTATTCTCAGATTAGATCGAGATCAGTGACAATGCAAAACCTAAATGAAGGATTTGAATGTAGAAAATGGATATGAAATGAATGCAGATTTAATCTATTTTTTTGGATTTTGTATGCAATTAAGATTGAAAAACTTGATATGAATCTAATCTAGAAATGAAATTGAGATGATATGCAGATTTATCTAAGAATGATATGAAAACTATGAATGCAAAGCTATGATATGAAAACTATAATCAACAATGAAAGATCTCACAAATCACCTGTCGCAAGTGCTCAATCCTTCAACCGCAAATTCACCAGTGTAGTTATGCAAATTCGAGGTGGGTGAATTGTGAAGAGCCGAGCCTTGATGTTATAGAAATCTAGGGCTTTGAGGATGCATGAGAAAAGCCATAAATCACTCTTGATGAACTCAGGTTGATTTTTGAGTTATCAAGAAATAAGAGATAATTAGCTCACAAAAATCATGCAAAAGCAGTGCTTAACTCAAAATAGAGTTTAGATCAAATTTCAACTCATCATCAGATGTTGAGTTTAAATTTAAAATTGGTTGTTGATTTCTAGTTGACTGCTTTTCTGATTGTGCATGAATTAATTATAAATTAATTTAAAAATAAAGTGATTTATTCTCAACTTAACTGATTTTTGAATTAAAATAACTGATTTATAGGTTAATCAATTATTAAATCAAACTTTATTCAAAAACTATATTACTAGAAATTGACAATTGATAAGAATTAATTAAATAAAAATTTAAGCAATTAGTCATGAGATTTTTGATTTATTGTCAAAATTAAATAATATAATTTAAGAATAAATGTAATTAAGTCTAATTAAATAATTTAAGTGGCAGAATTAAATCTGATTAATTAAATATTCAGAATATTCAATTAATCAAATTTTAGGATAAATAAGATTTATCACCAAATAATTATTAAATCAAAGATAATTATGATAAATAGGAATATTGCTAGGAATATTCCCCGATGCAGAATTAAGATAATCAATTAGGATTCAATAATGTGTAGATGTGCCTTTGGTTAGGACTTTGATGTCGATTTCAATCAAATTATTGATGTAGGAGGTTAATGAACCTATAGCCCATTTTTGGGGTATTACATTTTGCCCCTCTTTGAATCACTGTGCGAAGCGTAGTGGTTCAAAGATAGTTTGTGTTTGATAAAGATGCATGAAACTGATTTGAAAGATTAACCGATTCCGAGACAGAAACTGATTGAAAGATTTGAAGATGTTATGTTTAGGTCCCAATTGACCAAAGATAATGTTAACTATAGCAACAATGAACCAGTGATTATGAAACAGTATCAAAACACCTAATTCTGAACCTTATGATTACAAAGAAGTGAGTGACCTGATTCCAGACCTGATTGTCCAAAGGAATCGTAATTGGTATCACATCTGGACCCTTCAGTTACGAAGAACCAAGGAAATAACACTAATGAACCGATGGTTATGAAAAGCTGATATAGTTTACAAGATAGATTAGGATACTAGATTGATATGGATCTTAATGAATCTAATATGCACCCCCTAGTGATGTGCCCCAAGAAATGAGGTCTTTTGATGAATCAACAACTAGACGTGGTTGTTGTCTTGATTATTGAGGAAAGATTTGATTTACAGATTTGATTGGTGTGCAATACCATGCCCCCTTCGGGATGAAAATTGAAATCTGACAAGAAAAGTCAGTGTTGAATGGTTTAGAAGCATGTTAATTGATTTGAGAATTGGTTATGTACATTCAAGAACACATTCTGCATCATTCAGAGGTCCTGGAGACCAACTTTGACTAGGTTTGAACATGAGTTGATCAAGTTGAAATTTCAATTGTTTGATGTACGATAATCAGTTAAGTTGAATTCTAAATTTCTGAGATGTTTAGAAGGTTGATTATGCAAGCAGTCGGCCATCCTGGGTCCAAAAATTTTAAATCACAATTTTGACAAAGTAAATGATCTTAGATTTCAATTTTGATCTCGAAAATGGGTTCAGAATGTCGATATTAGCCAAGGTTGCAATTTTTGTGGAAAACATAGCACTTTTGAAAATTAGGTCAAAAGCTATATAAGGACCAAAAGGGTCATTTTCAATTCATTATTCACTTTTGACTTTTGAAACCTTGTGGAGCCCTCTAATAGAGAAAATGGATGAGCTGAAGGTACCTATCTCTTCCCACCAATTTGAGCGCAGCCGGAGACATTAGCGACCTCTGCAGTATGGACATCTGGTAAGTGGACCTCTGTGCCTCTTTGTAAATTCCATTTTTGCATGTTTGTAGCATTTTTAGGTTGTTTTTCATATGTTTTGAATTTTCAGTTCTCACATGCATGGAAACTCGTACGACTGTCCTCTGTGACTTGTACAACTTTTCAGTTCCATGTAGATTGTCGTATCATAACCCCTAGAAAGTTGTATGAGAGGGACCCAAGAGTCGTACGATGTTTCGTCGGGTCCCTCATATGTCATACGATAAGACCTATAAAGTCGTATAACCATGGTTTGTCGTATGAGACCCTGCTAAAACTTGTACGAGTTTTGATGCCAGACTGTGTTGTTGTATGGAAAATAGTGAGCTTAAAAAACCTCTTTAGGTAAAAAATTTTGATTTTCTAATTCCTTAGGCCGATTGCTGAGTATTTAATGCACCTTCTGAGATAGTGAACTTTTGAATTTGTGTATTGTTAGCTTGTTTTTCAACCAAATTACTGATAGGATTCCCTATTTCTATTCTATGTAGGTCATATATCTTGACGTCCATGTGCACATATCACACCCAGCCACTTAGAGATTATGCATTTCTCTTCCAGACCCTATGAGGGTACATGTAGCTGCCTACGATTTCAGGTATCTGATTAGGTTGCCCAAAATTAGGGTGAACCATAGACTCCTCACTAATTTGATTGAGAGATTTCATTTAGAGACCCAGACATTTCACCTCCCTATAGGAGAGATTACTGTTACACCAGAGGATGTGTACAAGATTTTGCGCATTCCATTCCATGGTCTCATCCAGATTATGTGAGTTCGAAGAACTCTGGATTACATGCCTTCAAATGATTGTTTGGAGATGATACACAGCTCACTGGTTCAATTTCTTGGGAGTCATTAGTGAAGTGCTATGGGTAGACCCATAGATTAGAGTGCATTATAGTTGGTATGATAGGGGGCATTATCATGTTCAACCATCAGTAGAATGGTCTCTTGATGGGCTGGGCCCTGATGGTTGTACGATTGATGGCCACTCCTTCTGAGTTGGGTTGGGGTTAGTGCATGCTGGATCACATGTTCTCTAAGATGCACAAGATCATGTATCAGGAGAGCAAGTCTTTTGCTTCTGGTTCATTGGTACTTCAGATTTGGGCCTAGGAGCATATCCTAGTTTGTAGACAAGTATGTCAGGGTCAGTGCCAGCCACATGAGCTGATGATATGTGTATACTCTAGTTATGTTACACAGGTGTGCATGGGTCATATAGAGTACTTTAGACACTGCCTTGATGATATTACTTTTGTTATTTGGCATCCATATCTATAGATTGAGGCCTAACCTACTGCACGAGAGTAGTTTGGCTATTTCTACCAGAGTCGGGTATTGATTTGTCAGTTTACTACAGTACTTGAGTGCTTTCTTATTACCAGAGTGTGAAGGTAGTGCAACATCATTTGGGATGCACCACAAGAGCATGCTACTTATGCATGGATACATAGAGAGCTCAGATTAGGATGGGCCCCTCAATTTTCCTATGCTCTTTGTATATAGGAGTATAGCGGTATTGTCGATAGAGATTGGGACTATTAGTTAGATGTTCCAGATGCTAGGGTTACAGATGGTTTTATTACATGACTTGCAAAGCATCTGATACATAGGTTTTTAGATCCTATAGAGTTGATACCTTCCATGGAGGAGGCTATGGATGTTATAGGTGCTCTGATGGGTAAAGGCTAGAGACATACAGGTGCATAGGTTCTGATACCCCAGCCTACACCTCTGAGGCCGAGAGCAATTTTTACACCTCCATAGAGACCATCTATTTAGATGAGACCACCTCATCCCCCTAGTTCTTCAACAGGTAGACCTGCAATTTTACATAGGAGATCGACTAGAGGAGAGAGTGGTACTTTAGGTAGTATAGGTAGTGCAGATGAGGTACTTGGAGAAGAGTAGTATGTAGGTGCCAGTCCTAATCTTGTATAGGATGATACAAATTTTGACTTGAGTGCTGAGGTGAGACATCATAAGGCACAGAGAGAAGAGGCTGCTGATTAGCCAGTGAGAGATACAGATATGCCTACAATAGATGCAGATCCTAGTGTACCACAAACTCCTTAGGAGATCATTATACAACTCAGATTATAGGTCAGGGACCTAAAGGTAGAGAGTGCTTAGTTTGAGGAGTGTTTTATAGAGGTAGACAGACATGATTTGAGCTCTGAGAGGAGAATAGGATATTACAGACATAGGTGACACATCAGACCTCCAGAGCCGCTTACTATGTTTCTACCTACTATGCTATTGTTTTTGCTGCTCAAAGAGTACCCACATACTCTCAATATATGATAGTGTCAGAGGGAGCTAGAGCACCCCGAGCTAAGGCAGTGGTTGATGCACCATCACCACCTCCACCAGATGTAGAGGAGCAGGCAGACAGCTGATCTATCTAGATATTATGATATTTTTGCTCTTTTTGTTGTTCATAGATATATTGTTCTAATCTTCTGCTAGCTCATATGAGCTCATTCTTTTGTATACTGTGCCAGTAGTGCACCCTTGACTAGTTGGAGTTATATGATATATATGAGATCGAGATTTTGGTTATGACTTCATTTGTATTTGTCTTGTTTTGATTTATGATGATATCATGTGATGTAAATGCTATGAGTAGTGTAGAATATATGTATGGATTGATGCAATGCAATGATTTGTTTCACATGTATAGATGTTATGCAAATGTAGTTGATCATGGAAAGATATATGTATGATTTTGAGTATGCACATGTATGCAATGTAGATGCAACATATGGAATGATTCTGATATGTAATGCAACGATACACATGATATGTTTTGTAGGTATTGATGAAGACAAGTACTCAGTCTTATGTCAAAAAGCATGTCTAACCTAGGATGGTGTCTGCTTGCAATTCTGTGAGGAAACCTTCATGGGAGATTTAGCTCTTCATGTCAAGTTTAAGTTTAGTTTTGAAGGATCATTTAAATATTCAAGTTCAGCAAAGTGTGAGATCATGCAAAGTGCAAAATGCAAAAATGACATGCAAAATGAAATGAAAACCTAAGACCAAGGACCTAGTCACTGATCATGTGTTGGTCATTTGTCATCATTGAATTTTTAGGTAACCAGATAAATCAATACAATGCCCACTAGCTAGGAAACCATAGACATATGAATATCGATTTGTATGCACAAGAATCAATCCAATGCCCACTGGTTAGACAACCATGAACATATGAATATTGATTTTGTTTTCAGAATGATGGATTAGATATAAGCACCAAGGCACAAATGCTAGGATGACCTAAATATCATGTCCATTTTAATATAGAAATTTGTATAAGCATCAAAACATAATCGTCATGATGACTAGAATACGCCTTGCATTACAAACACATCAAGCAGTAAATAGATCATTCTAAATCCAATGTGAATTACCCGTAGGAACCCTTTATCATTCACATCCTTAGGTAAGATCACATTTCATAGTAGGAGAAAGAACTCACTCAAAAAGACAATAGTTAGATCAAACATCCTTGAATTTTTTGGGTATCAATGGTCGAGGTACTCATGGCCATCCAATTTGAGATAGAGGCTCTTACAGACGGACACCATTTCAATCTAGAATTTCCAAAGTTGTTAGATTTTCACATACAAGCAGAAAATAAAGAAAAGATTATGCCCCCAGTCATCACTTTCTAAATCCTGTAAAGGACATCATCAAAGAGCTTGAAGGGACACAATATGCAAAAATATTGATGTGAATTAGTAAGCATACAAGGAGATAAAAGCATGAAGCACAAATTGTTTTTAGTTTGTGTTGATGTTTGATTGCATTGTTTGTAGATGCAAAATCCTTTCTGGAGAGGAGACAAACTGACTAACTCGGATGAAGCTTCAAAGGACTCTGATTGGATATGACATGTCTAAGATACACTAGAGGTCTTAGGATATGACTTTGATTTCCCCCAAGTTTGAAACATTGATAGGATACAGACATTTGAGCCAATGGTGTACATACCGACTTTATTGAAAATAGGAATACAGAAACAAACCGGGAGGTATGTACAAACTAAAGAAAGACTAAAAGCTAGGAAAGACCAAGATTGTGCTGATAGATGGAGCATTTTGAAACAAGTGGTATCTATTTACTGGGTTTTCACCATCTTGGCAGAGATTCTATTTTTTCTACCAAGGTGCCTATTTCCAGGTTTTCACCAAGGCACTTTTTCTTTTTTTCTCATTTTTTTTTTTTTTTTCATTTTTTCAATTTTTTTTGTATTTTTGATATTTTTTACTTTTTTGTGAATCATCAAGGCGCCTATTGCTAGGTTTTCACAAAGATGTTCATTTTTTCAAGACTTTTTCCAATTTTTAATATTTTTTAGGACATTTTTGAATACTAAATGCCTTAGGCATAGAATTTCTTTAGATGGAGAATGTTGATTGGTTCTCAGAGCTATTCTCCTTCATTCATTGAGATTTCATAGGCACTAGAGCCAAAAGTAGTAGTGATAATAAAGGGACCTAGCCAGTTGGGTTCAAACTTTCCCTTGTGCTCTCTATGTGATTGATTTTTAGGATTCTCTCTCAAGACTAGATCACCAACCTGAAATTCTCTGTGATTGAATTTCTTGTTGTAGCCTCTAGACATTCTCTTTTGATATTCTTTGAGATGATCATATGCTACTTATCTGCACTCATCTAGTAGTTCAAGTTCTTGTAACCCAGACACTCTGTAGTCATCATCAATTACTAGACCATGCATTCTAATTCTTAGTGATGGGATTTCAACCTCAATAGGCAATACCACTTCAGACCCATAAACTAAAGCAAATGGTGTAGCCCCACTGGGCATTCTGATTCTTGTTCTGTAGGCCCAGAGAGATGGATTGATCATGAGATGCCAGCCTTTTCTTGTTTTATTAACTGTGTGATGCAAGATTTTTAATAGATTCTTGTTAGAAGCCTCTGCTTGTCCATTCCCTTGAGGATTGTAGATTGATGACCAATGTTGTGTAATCTTGAATTTACCACATAGATAATCTAAGTCTCTGTTCTTTAATTGTCCACCATTATCTATGACTATTGAATGTGGAATACCATACCGACATATGATGTAGTTCAGAATGAACGTAGAGATTTTCTTGCTAGTCACCTAAGTTAAAGGGACTGCTTCTACCCATTTTATGAAATAATTTGGAGCTGTGATTATATGGGTATGTCCATTAGAAGAATGAGGATGTATGGATCATATAAGATCAAATGCCCATTGGTGAAAAGGCTATTGTGTAGTAAAGGGAATTAGATCTTTCCCTAGTGCATGAATTAAGTTGCCATGTACTTGGCACTTTTGACAGTTCTTAGCAAACTTGATAGCCTCTTTCTCCATTTTAGGCCAATAATACCTAGTCCTAATAAGCTTTTGAGCTAGTGTTAAATCATTCGAGTGTGACCCACAAATACCATCATGGACTTCCTCTAATGCACGTTGAGACTCTTCCCATTCTAAACATCTAAGTAGTGTACCATCTAGACCTCATTTGTATAGATCATGACCAATGATGACATACTAGGATGCATTTCAGATAAGGTATCTCTTTTCATGGCAGTTAAAGGTATCAGGAATGATTTGTTCTTGGAGATAGGAGAATAGGTTTTTATATCTGGATGAATCATGACCAACAATAGTGCAGATCATGCAGGTATCAGGGGAATCATATGCATGATAAGACAGTGCTTCCACCAGGAACTTGTAGCATAGATCATGTTCAGGCTACTATAATAAAGTAGATAGCGTTGCCATAGCATCATCAACCTTATTCTCTGTTCTAGGTATTTTCTCAAAGGTGATAGATATGAAGTATTTCTTTAGATCATCTACCATTCTCTTGTATGGAATGAGATTTTCATCTTTTGTTTGATATACATCATTGACTTGGTGTATTACAAGTTGTGAGTCTCCATGAATGTGTAATTCTATTACTCTCCACTCAATTGCCATTTTCATACCGTTAAGGAGGGCTTCATATTCAACAATATTGTTTGTACAAGGAAACTTGATTCGAGATGCCTTAGGAATTGAGTATCCTTGAGGAGTGATAAACAAGATGCCTACTCTAGATCCATTGTGTATAGGATCCATCAAAGAATAATTGCCATTCTCTAGAAGAAAGATTCATGATAGAGGAATCTAGGAATTCCATTTGCATTGGTGTATCATCAAACATAGGTGCATCCGCCAATTAATCAGCAATAACTTGGCCCTTAATAGATTTTCATTCAACATATTCAATGTCAAATTAACTTAAGGGCATGACCTATTTAGCTACTCTACTTGTGAGGGTAGCTTTGCTTAGTAGGTACTTTAGTGGGTCAATCTTAGCTACCAAATGTGTGGTATGAGCTAACATGTAATGTCTCAGTTTCTATGATGCAAAGATCATAGCTAGACAAGCCTTTTCAATCATAGAATAGTTCTTCTCATATGCTACCAATGTTCTACTGATATAGTATATAGCCCTTTCCTTCTTGCTCTCATCATGTTGTGCAAGAAATGCCCCCAGTGATGTATCTGTAGCGGAGACATATAAGATCAAAGGCTTCCCTTGAATAGGAGGCATCAAAATAGGAGGATTGGATAGATATTTATTGATATGATTAAAGTTATTTTCACATTCCTCATTCCATGCAAAGGTCACACCTTTATGTAATGTTTTTGTGAAAGGTTGTGATATGTCTACTAGCTGAGATATGAAGCATCTAATAGATTGTACTCTCCCTTGAAATGTTCTCATTTGACTGATATTCTTGGGAGGTTGCATCTCCATGATGGCTTTAACTTTAGCTAGATCAACTTCAATGCCTTTTTTTGAAACAATGTATCCTAAGAGCTTTCCAGAAGAGACACCAAAATCACACTTCTTAGGGTTCAGTCTAAGATTAAAATTCTCCATTCTGTCAAGTATCTTGCTCAAATCATTTAGATGTTCAACCCTTATCATAGATTTTTCTAAAGTATCATTAACATAATCCTCCATAGTTCGATGCATCATGTCATAAAAAATAGATGTCATAGCTCTTTGATATGTAGCACCTGCATTCTTAAGCCCAAATGGCATGACATTCCAATAGAAGGTACCCCATGCACATGTGAAAGCAGTTTTCTCTTGATCCTCTGGAGCAATTTTTATTTGATTATATTCGGAGAAACCATCCATTAAAGAATACATATCAAAACCCACAGTCATGTCCACTATCATATCAATGTTAGGTAGTGGAAAGTCATCCTTAGGGCATGCTTTGTTTACATCTCTAAAATCTGTGCACACTCTGATTGATTTATCTAGTTTAGAAATAGGTACAATATTAGAGATCCATTCAACATAGTCAATAACACAGATGAATCCGGCTTTTAGTAGTTTCTCTAATTTAGCTTTGACCAAGAGTGCAACATGTGGATGCATCTTTCTCAATTTCTACTTAATAGGTTTGACCCCTAGAGCAATAGATAAATGGTGCATTATAAGATTAGGATCCAACCCTAGCATATCTAAATATTTCCATGCAAAGTTTATCTTCTTTTCTATTAAGAATGTGGTAAATTTTTTCTTTTCTTCTTCTAACAAGAATTGTGCTACATGAATCAACTATGGTTCTTCTGTTGTTCCCAAGTTGATAGGTTGAGTGGGCTCAATTAGAACTGGAGATCTGTCCTATAAATGACTTGGAAGGACATCAAATATCTCATCCTTAGGTGCCTTAGAGAGGTTTTCACCTTTGGATACGTCTTTTATTTTTACTTTTGTAGGTTCTGAGACTGCCACAAAGTGGTTTTCACCCTCAGAACTCCTTTTATTTTTATTTTTATTCTTATTTTTTTGACTAAGATACTTGATGTCTGAATCTATCATGCTAACACTCGGTTCAATGATGGAAGCCTCATAGGCTCAACTATATTGAGGTAGCAAGAAAGGGCATAGTCATTTGGAAAAGTATAGATACCTTGGCTCAGATTCATAGAGGTTTGGTCAAGAAGTTCAGGATGTTGGATAGTCAAAGTGGTGAAAGATTGGGAGATAATGTTTATAGATATGGATATGTCATCACTGGTCCTAACCTGATGCTTGAGTTCGAAGGTGATATTATAATTTAAGACGTTCAATTTGTGAATAGGATCAATGTCATTGTGGGAGTCCACTTCAACCATCAGTGGATCAAACTTATTAAGTTCATCATTTTGCTCTAGACTTACATTGGGTTTAGGTGCATATTGGTGAATAACATCAACATATTTTTATGTGATAAGCTCATCTTCCTCTGGAATGACTCCCTATTCATACTCATTTGATTCCTCATCTATGCCTCTAGGAAATTTGAGAACATGAGTAAAGTCAGGATGAATACCCCAAGAAGGGTTACCCTCAGATTCTAATTTGAATTCATACTCATGGGAATCTGTTTCAAAATAACTACCACCTTCCTCCTTATCTATTTGGTTGTCTTTGAGATTAGCTGGTTCTTGTGGTGCAACTGTCCCATATTCTATAGTAGGTTCTTGTGTTTCTACTACATTGATTCTTTTTACTGGATCATCTTCAGCTTCAAGGAGGTCTTTTATTTCTTTAGGCAAACACTCATAAGGAATAAGATCTTTAGTGGTGCCTGAATCATCACTGTCAAATTTTTTAGTTGTTTCTTCCTTTAGTTGATTTGCTGTGGATGGCTCAATCTGTTCTAAGACATGTGGGGAGTTCTTGCTAAGATAGAAAGACTTCTTCTTGTATCCTAGACTTGTTGCATTCTTGTTTGTTCATCCATGGTAGTCAAGAGGTGATAGAAGACATTTACCCTATAGTCCTAGAGGTCCTTTTCTTGTATATCCCATTTTTATGATCAATTTGTCCCCTGGGCCATATGACTTAGAAGGGATCTTCAGTGTTTTAGAGTCACATGTTTGAACAATTTGAGATTCAGGTTCATCTTTGTATAGCCATGCAAGCACAAATTCATCCTCTTCAAACTCTTTTTTGGACACTTGTTCTGTAATAAAATTTCCTTTATATGCCTCAAGAGGTTCTTTAGGCTCCAGTTTAGATTGTTTTAGATTTTTCCCATAGGACTTAGGCGAGATAGGGAGAGATGTCAAAGATAAGACTAGCTCTATAGTATATTCTCCCATACCATTTTCTTTGATTGTGACCTCTTTTGCAATGTCTTCCATCTTGGATGTGGATGCTACTTTTGTTTGCTTAGTGGAAGATTCTCTGTTATTAGGAACAAGTTTATCCGCACTGTCTTTATTGCATCGCAAGTTGTAGATATGTCAGCTCATGGAATGGTGACCTCTACCTCTTCATAAGGAAATTTCAAACATTGATGGTACGTAGAAGGAATAGATTTCATTTTATGTATCCAGGGTCTTCCTAGAAGGATGTTGTAAGCCAAAGGTAGATCAAGAACATGACATGTAGTATCTCTAATGACTGGACCTATTCTGACAGGTAAGACAATTGTGCCCTTGGAAGACCTTTCTTGTTCATCATATGGTTTGATAGTTATCTTCTTTCTAGGATCAATGGCCATTTCTAAAAATCCCAATTGTGTAATCAAGATAAAAGAAAAATTTTTAAGATCAGCACCCCCATCTATCAACACACATTTGACAGGACGGTTTAGGATCAAGACTTCAATATACAAGGGTTGGTTATGCGGATGACTCAAGGAGTTATCATCTTCATCTAAAAATGAGATATACTATGGAGACGTCATATGACCAACCGTAGTCTAGAATCTATCTAAATCAAGGTTATCAGGAACATTGGATCCGAGCAGAGCTTTGTCTAGAATGTGTAATGCCCCGCTAGGGAACCCAAGAGAACTTAACCTAAACATGCATCTAAGTTTGCAGAATGATTTTTTTAAAAAATTTACCATACAAGATAAACATCAATGCGGAAGTAAATACCATTTACTCACATTAAAATATTAACCAACACAGGTTACAACTCTCAAGGGTTCCTCGATGAAGATTACGTTTACATTAATTATTTAATAAAGATTAGGTACAATTACACAACTCAAATAAACAAATGAAGGATAAACAACATCACATAGAAGATGACATAAATACAACCAGTACAATAAGGTATCCATAAATCTACATCCACTGCACATGTCGTAGGGTATGTAATACAATAACAAAAAAGAAGAACACATGATATCTCTGAATAATCGATACAAAGTTACAAGATCACAAGGAAGAAGATCAAGAAGAAGAAGAAGAACACTTCTCCAACAATGAAGATCAAGAAGGAACAACTACAACAGGGATCATCCAACACTGGTACACGAACACCAAAATCTCAAATGGTAAAAGAATCACTACCACCCAAACTCCTGAACCTAAATGGTCCACTCCAGCCATACTGAGGAGATAACAACAGATCCCACTCGGATAAAAAACATCAAATAGATCAAGCTAAGGAAAGGTTCCTGAAAGCTCTCTAAATCAAGGTGAAAAAGTAATAATGCCATGAAAGACTCACTAATCCAGACGCAACCGACACATGTAGGATAACTAAACTATGCATAGGAAGGTGTCATCATGTACATCTAACCCTTGAGTTTTAAACTGGTAATATTGCTAGATCCCGACAACCAAGTGACCTTACACGGTGTCAATGACTTCTCATACTGATGAAGCCATCGACTATGCCAACTCATCCCTTAAAAGTGGGCTAGTCATCTTCTCCATTCCCACCTTAGTCTGTACTAGCACTAAGCCAGGGCGAGGAAACCATATCTGTTCAATTTTAAAATCTCTCAATGTTATTTTAGTTATCACTTGATTAAGATACTTAACAATAAGTGATCCTGGCAGCCACTTGTGGGCCTCGACACTTATTGCAAGCCACCTCCTACTACATATCTAGGTAAACTACCCTAGGCTCACAGATCTCACATAGATCACAAAAAGATAACAATGTCCCTCAGGACCGCTCCGCAAAATAATAGGAACACACTGGTTCACACATAACCATAATGTCACAATAACACTCTCAAAGTGTTCACAAAAGAATATACACATGATCTCGTGGATCGAACATAAAAAGTCAATGCCATATTCTCCTTTATAGAATATAAAGCAGAACATAACACAACATGAGCCCAATGGCCAAAACAAGGATGATAATAAGATATCACACACACACCAAACATAATATTGAAAACATATCCATTTGACACATACCCTGGCCTCTGTCTTCCCTAATGGTCTTTTAGTATCCCAAAAACACAATAAGCACAAGAAGACACTCCAGGTACGAAGAAGACACATTTGCACCATAGAAAATTGATATCTAATTTCATAAGCACTTTAACTTCCATATTGAACATAATTGAATTTAAGTATAGAATAACGTAAATCTACTAAGATAAACTAATCATAAACATTAATACAATGTCATAATGAAGGAAAATTCCCTATAGATTACATAGGGTTCCAACCAAATAAAAAAACACCCAATTTCAGTATAAACATAGCTCTTATCAAATTAATGTTCCTGTTATGGATCCAGTTAAATATGCTCAATATGCAATCAATAAATATACATATCCTAATTACACTTATGCATCTATGTCACATATGACCAATAACACAAAATGTTTAATTCAATTCAAATCCTATACATAAAAAAAATAAATCCCATATAAACTTATTCTACAAATTTAAATGTCAATTTCTTTCAAGATAAAAATAAATTAAATAAATTATAAATTACGTAAATTATAAACTATATAAATTATAAAATACATATATTATAAATTAAATAAATTATAATATACATAAATTATAAATTTACATAAATTATAAATTTACATAAATTATAAATTAAATAAAATATAACCTAAACTAAATTAACTTAACTTAAATTTATATTAATCATAAAACAAAATTAACAACAACAAAAAGAAACCTTTAATAAAAAAAATACAACCCACACAAGTGGTGGGGGATGTGGCGGTCCCCACCGCTCCCCCCTCACCTGCGCATGTGACCTATGCATGCAGGCTTGCGCACGGTAGGTACCTGCATGCACAGGTACCCTGCTACATAGGTACATGCATACCAAATTTTTTTAAACTTTGCAATTTTTTTTATTTCTTTTAAAACTTTTTAATATTTAAAAAAAAAATCATTTTCATTGAAACAGATATATATATATATATATATATATATATATATATATATATATATATATATATATATATATATATATATATATATATATATATATATATATATATATATTTTAAAAAACATAATTTATTTAATAAAAGAACAATCTTCCATGCAAAATAAATTATTTTATTTATTTTTTAACAATCATACACACAAGATATCCCCTTTCTTTGAATATATTCTGACATAATAATATAATGTTTTAATCAAATACAATATACTGAATTGCCACAATTTTTGACTTCTTCCTTTAAGCTGTAAATTAATTTTTATTGGGTATATTTTTTTAACAGAATGTATAACTTTACCAGAATTGGGCTTTTTATACTCAAATTGGGATTTTATTTTGGATTTGATTTTCTTTCTAATCGGTAGGTTTATTTTTCAGACCCTATAGTTAAACTATAACCCAGAACTAATATGCCATTTTGTAGGAAATCTATAATCAATATTTTAACAAAATTTTGCCAGAGTAACGATACTATGCTAAATTTTAATAAAAACATAAAATCAATAGAACCTAGGGTTTTCTACTTACCTAAAATTCAAATAAAGCACAGATCCATCTATTGAATTAAACCAAAACTTGCACAAGCAAAGAAAGCCAGACAGGTGCATAATAAAACCAACAGATAGAATTTCAAAGCCTACCTCAGATCCAATGCCATAAACTGAAATAGAAAACCTGTGAAGATCTAAAAACTAGGATTGCTCAGAATATTGATTCCACCTGCAGATCTGAATCCACGAAGTACACAACACCCAAATTCCAGATGCAAAATGAAGCCAAATCAACAAGCAACCACAACAAGCAAAAATTCTCCAAAACCAAAGCACAAGCTCTCCTCCAAAATTCCTCCAAAACCTATCTAATCTAAAATGAATGCCATAATTTTCCTAATAGAAATTCAATTTCCAAATTCATGCAATCCCTAAAGACAACTCAAAAGCTAACTCACAGTTCAACTCCAAATCAGAAATGACTCATAAGATAACTCCTGATCAAAATCTAACTCCAAAATTGAAAGTAAATATTAATTAATTAATTAAAAATATCTTTTAAGAGCACAACACAACTTGACTTTTGAAAACTAGTTGTTCAATTTTTGACAACAACTCACTTTTCAATTATGCACATGTTAATAATTTAAAACACATATTAAATAAATTAAATACTTAATGCATCCTAAAATATGCAATTAAATATTTATTTATTTAATAATACTCACAAACATAATAAAATTCAATTATTAATAAAACAATCAATTAAATCCAAATAATCAATTATTTGATTTTAATTAAATTTCATTAAAATAAACTTAGGACATAATCAATATTAATTTCAAAATACTCAAATAATCAACTTTAATTTAATTGCCTCAATTAATCATAGGAGCATATTTAATCATAAAATTCAACTATGCACCTAACATTGATAATCACATAAAATAATCTATATAAACATAATTCAACTATAATCAATAAATGAATAATCACCCACAAAACCACAAATCAACTGAAACCATCAAACACATGAGGAGGGATCCACGAACTCATGTCAACTAGATGAATTCGGGTAGGGAAGTCAAACTGACACTTGTCCAATCCTAGGACAATTAGGCTTAGGTTAGGGTTTTGGATCCATGTTATCCCCCCTCTCTTACCATTTGAGATATTGCGATAGGGCACGCTCATCTTGACAATTCAGGGAAGATGATGCCCGGTACCTGTGAACCTGCATACAACACCCACATGTACAAACATATATAAATATATAATAGACAATGGCAGGGATCGGCCAATCGTGTGGATCTCACAAGCAAGTAACTATGACTCTGTCCCTCAACCACATCAGGTATATCAAATAGAATATAAAACAAACACACCAACCATACACATGCAAGTATGGGATCAATAAAATCATAAGCATTACTAATTTCCTAACATATAATCTATCATCCTAGAGTAATCCTATCATTTATAAAATCAGACTATGGGTGAGGTACTACATCCTCCCCCCCTAGGATTAGGCTTACTCCTTGAAGCCTTCAAATAGATGAGGATATATATCCCCCCAAACAGAAAGCATTTACTAAAAACAAAGCATAACATCTAAAATCAAACCATAAGGTAGGAACATGATATGCAGTCATTAAGAACAATATAATATCTAGTTTAGGAACAAACTGAAAATCACATTCATCAATCATTCATTTACAATTCAAATAAATCAAATCCTTTATTCATTCATCATCATAAAAGACATCTAGGCTCAATTGCATAAAACACACATTCATATCTATAACAATTAATAAGTTGAGAAGTTCATGAAAAACCATCTAGTTAATGCAACACTTATGCAAACATAAAGGATACACAATGTTTCCAATTAAATATGGAAAATATAGTACCATCTTCGTGATGTCCTCCCTTATACATACTATCAGGGGATCAAGATGAACATGATAGAAACAATACTTAACACTATACATGGCTAGCAATACCAAACATTTGGAGTAGCCACCACAAAACTCAATAGGTAAAACCCAAGTGGGGGAATCACAAGTCCAACATTAAATCATAAAAGTACCACATGGTAATTCTACAGTAAATCAAGTGTGACTAGTGTCACAACATAGATAGTGAAAAGAGGTTCAGGTGACTAGTCCAATCATAAGAAAGTTCAAAATTCAATGCTAGCCCATACACAACATGAACAATTCATCAATCAACAAAAAAAAAATCATCAATCATAAAACATCCACATAACAAGGTGACTAAGGGTAGCCATGCTCAAGGGAGTAATTGCTTCATGAAATCCAAAGGTACTTCACCCTAGATGCATTAGAGAAGGTAACCATACATGATAAACAATCAAATCACCTATGACAATCACTAGGCAAGTGATATCTTAAGGACATTTAAGAGAAGCCAGAACATAAATGTTTAGATGTAATTCAATGGTTATCAAACATAAAAGAGTTACATGTCTATGTTTGGTTTCAAGTTTTAAAAGTTTAGACATTTAATGGGCACACAACTTCTTAGAGTTCCCAGTGTAGAACTCGGTGCTCTAATACAAAGTGTAATGCCCCACCAGGGAACCCAGGAGAACTTAACCTAAACATGCATCTAAGTTTGCAGAATAATTTTTTTTAAAAGTTAACATACAAGATAAACATCAACGTGGAAGCAAATACCATTTAATCACATTAAAACATTAACCAACACAGGTTACAACTCTCAAGGGTTCCTCGATGAAGATTACATTTACATTAATTATTTAATAAAGATTAGGTACAATTACACAACTCAAATAAACAAATGAAGGATAAACAACATCACATAGAAGATGACATAAATACAACCGGTACAATAAGGTATCCATAAATCTACATCCATTGCACATGTCGTAGGGTATGTAAGACAATAACAGAAGAGAAGAACACATGATATCTCTGAATAATCGATACAAAGTTACAAGATCACAAGGAAGAAGATCAAGAAGAAGAAGAACACTTATCCAACAATGAAGATCAAGAAGGAACAACTGCAATAGGGATCATCCAACACTGGTACATGAATGTCAGAATCTCAAATGGTAAAAGAATCACTACCACCTGACCTCGTGAACCTAAATGGTCCACTCCCACCGTGCTGAGGAGTTAACAAAAGATCCCACTCGGATAACAAACATCAAATAGATCAAGCTAAGGAAAGGATCTTGAAAGCTCTCTAACTCAAGGTGACAAAGTAACAATGCCATTAAAGACTCACTAATCTAGAGGCAACCGACACATCTAGGATAACTAGACAATGCATAGGAAGGTGTCATCATGTACGTCTAACCCTTGAGTTTTGTCTTGGTAATCTTGCTAGATCCTGGCACCCAAGTGACCTTACACGGTGTCAATGACTTCTCATACTGATGAAGCTGTCGACTATGCCAACTCATCCCTTAAAAGTGGGCTAGTCATCTTCTCCATTCCCACCTTAGTCTGTACTAGCACTAACCTAGGGCGAGAAAACCATATCTTATTAGGTTCAATTTTAAAATCTCTCAATGTTATTTTAGTTATCACTTGATTAAGATACTTAACAATAAGTGATCCTGGCAACCACTTGTGGGCCCTGACGCTTATTGCAAGCCACCTTCTACTATATATCTAGGTAAACTACCCTAGGCTCACAGATCTCACATAGATCACAAAAAGATAACAATGTCCCTCAAAACTACTCTGCAAACTAATAGGAACACATTGGTTCACACATAACCATAATGTCACAAAAATACTCTCAAAGTGTTCACAAAAGAATATACACATGATCCCGTGGATCGAACATAAAAAGTCAATACCATATTCTCCTCTATAGAATATGAAGCTGAACATAACACAACATGAGCCCAATGGCCAAAATAGGGATGATAATCAGATATCACACACACATCAAACATAATACTGAAAACATATCCATCTGACACATACCCCGACCTTTGTCTTCCCTAATGGTCTTCTAGTATCCTGAAAACACAATAAGCACAAGAAGACACTCCAGACACGAAGAAGACACATTTGCACCATAGAAAATTGATATCTAATTTCATAAGCACTTTAACTTCCATATTGAACATAATTGAATTTAAGTATAGAATAACGTAAATCTACTGAGATAAACTAATCATAAACATTAATACAATGTCATAATGAAGGAAAATTCCCTATAGATTACATAGGGTTCCAACCAAATAAAAAAATGCCCAATTTCAGTATAAACATAGCTCTTATCAAATTAATGTTCCTGTTATGGATCCAGTTAAATATGCTCAATATGCAATCAATAAATATACATATCCTAATTACACTTATGCATCTATGTCGCATATGACCAGTAACACAAAATGTTTAATTCAATTCAAATCCTATACATAAAAAAAATAAATCCCATATAAACTTATTCTACAAATTTAAATGCCAATTTCTTTCAAGATAAAAATAAATTAAATAAATTATAACTAACTAAATTACAAATTAAAAAAAATTATAAATTAAATAAATTATAAATTACGTAAATTATAAACTATATAAATTATAAAATACATATATTATAAATTAAATATATTATAATATATATAAATTATAAATTTACATAAATTATAAATTAAATAAAATATAACCTAAACTAAATTAACTTAACTTAAATTTATATTAATCATAAAACAAAATTAACAACAAAAAAAGATAACCTTTAATAAAAAAATACAACCCACACAAGTGGTGGGGGACGTGGCGGTCCCCACCGCCCCCCCCTCACCTGTGCATGTAGGCATGTGCATGGCAGGTACCTGCATGCGCAGGTACCCTGCTACGCAGGTACATGCATACCAAATTTTTTTAAACTTAGCAATTTTTTTAATTTCTTTTAAAACTTTTTAATATTTAAAAAAAAAATCATTTTCGTTGAAACACACACACACACACACACACACACATATATTAAAAATAATTTATTTAATAAAAGAACAATCTTCCATGCAAAATAAATTATTTTATTTATTTTTTAATAATCATACACATAGGATTTCCCCTTTCTCTGAATATATTCTGACAGAATAATATAATGTTTTAATCAAACACAATATACTGAATTGCCACAAATTTTGACTTCTTCCTTTAAGCTGTACATTAATTTTTATTGGGTATATTTTTTTAACAGAATGTATAACTTTACCAGAATTGGGCTTTTTATACTCAAATTGGGATTTTATTTTGGATTTTATTTTCTCTCTAATTGGTAGGTTTATTTTTCAGACCCTATAGTTAAACTATAACCGATAACTAATATGTCATTTTGTAGGAAATGTATAAACAATCTTTTAACAAAATTTTGCTAGAGTAATGGTACTATGCTAAATTTTAATAAAAACATAAAATCAATAGAACCTAGGGTTTTCTACTTACCTAGAATTCAAATAAAGCACATATCCATCTATTGAATTAAACTAAAACTTGCACAAGAAAAGAAAGCCAGGTAGGTGCACAATAAAACCAACAGACAGAATTTCAAAGCCTACCTCAGATCCAATGCCATAAACTGAAATGGAAAACCTGTGAAGATCTGAAAACCAGTGAAGATTTGAAAACCAGGATTGCTCAGAATATTGATTCCACCAGCAGATCTGAATCCATGAAGTACACAACACCCAAATTCGAGATGCAAAATGAAGCCAAATCAACAAGCAACCACAACAAGCAAAAATTCTCCAGAAGCAAAGCACAAGCTCTCCTCCAAAATTCCTCCAAAACCTGTCTAATCTAAAATGAATGCCATAATTTTCCTAATAGGAATTTGATTCCCAAATTCATGCAATCCCTAAAGACAACTCAAAAGCTAACTCACAATTCAACTCCAAATCAGAAATGACTCATAAGACAACTCCTGATCAAACTCTAACTCCAAAATTGAAAGTAAATATTAATTAATTAATTAAAAATATCTTTTAAGAGCACAACACAACTTGACTTTTGAAAACTAGTTGTTCACTTTTTGAGAACTCACTTTTCAATTATGCACATGTTAATAATTTAAAACACATTAAATAAATTAAATACTTAATGCATCCTAAAATATGCAATTAAATATTTATTTATTTAATAATACTCACAAACATAATACAATTCAATTATTAATAAAATAATCAATTAAATCCAAATAATCAATTATTTGATTTTAATTAAATTTCATTAAAATAAACTTAGGACATAATCAATATTAATTTCAAAATACTCAAATAATCAACTTTAATTTAATTTCCTCAATTAATCATAGGAGCATATTTAATCATAAAATTTAACTATGCACCTAACATTGATAATCACATAAAATAATCTATATAAACATAATTCAATTGTAATCAATAAATGAATAATCACCCACAAAACCACAAATCAACTCAAACCAAAAAACATAGGAGGGATCCAAGAACTCATGTCAACCAGACGAATTCGGGTAGGGAAGTCAAACTGACACTTGTCCAATCCTAGGACAATTAGGCTTAAGTTAGGGTTTTGGATCCATGTTATCTCCCCTCTCTTACCATTTGAGATATTGTGATAGGGCACGCTCATCCTGACAATTCAGGGAAGATGATGCCTGGTACCTGTGAACCTACATACAACACCTGCATGTACAAACATATATAAATATATAACAGACAATGGCGGGGATCGGCTGATTGTGTGGATCTCACAAGCAAGTAACTATGACTCCATCCCTTAACCACATCAGGCATGTCAAACATAATATAAAACAAACACACCAACCATACACATGCAAGTATGAGATTAGTAAAATCATAACCATTAATAATTTCCTAACATATAATCTATCATCCTAGAGTAATCCTATCATTTATAAAATCTGACTAGGGGTGAGGTACTACAGAATGACTCTATGAGCTGG
Organism: Chamaecyparis obtusa; assembly: GCA_027943335.1. NCBI lineage: Eukaryota > Viridiplantae > Streptophyta > Pinopsida > Cupressales > Cupressaceae > Chamaecyparis > Chamaecyparis obtusa. Next base: position 55,797 of record BSBK01007517.1, read on the forward strand.
AGATATCCGAAGCAACTCAAACATGGAGATTTTTGCATTTGTATGCCAGAGTTGTTAAACAATATTGTATGACGTAGGCCTCATGTCTTTAGGATTTGAAGATTTAGAGGCAGCCTTTTGTTTAGAAGTAGATGAAAGATTGAAAGGCATCTTAGGGACATTTGATGAATCTAGGATTTTTCCTTGCAAATGCGATTGAGCTTGTGATTGAGTAATTGCATTAGCTGATTGATTATCTGTATCTTTTCTTTCAATTGTGATGACATTGCAATGCTCAGATAGACATGGTTACACCATATTGATGACACCATTATTTCCAGAATAGGCATAATTGACTTTATCACCCACATTAGGCTGAGAAGATGAATCTCCTTGACCATGTTTCAGAAATGGCTCCGTGAATGCCGTATGATCATTATTTCTCTTATGATTGTCAATTACGATTTCTTCATTATCAATTTTGTCTTGTATGATGTGTATCAAGCAAACATAGTTATTGGTTTTATGACCTTTATTATGATGGAAGTCACAAAAATTAGCCTCTTTCCACCATTTTGGTTTAGGTTCAGGATCAAATCTTCAGATCTTAGGCAAGAAGATGATGTTGTTGGCCAACAGAGTTTTCATGGTAGATTCCAAGGACTCTCCAAGAGGAGTAAACGTACATTTAGGATCTGTAGCCCAAGGTCTATAGTCAAATAAATTCTTGTTTGATTCTATTTCTTTAGCTTCAAAAGCTTTGATGGCTTGGGTGCCAATAGTGAGATTGAAAGCAGGTGCCGTGGATGGGGCATAGTAAGTATCAACAACGCCATCAGCGACAACACCTTTATTCTTATTCCAGTTTTTGTTCTTATCCTTAGAATTAGATCCAGATTCATACTTGTCCTTTTGAAGTGTGATGTCTCCTTTTTTCACAAGTACTTTCTCAATTTTGATCTCATTATCTACCATCTTATCAAAGGATGTATGATTTTGCATTTGTAAAGAGTAGTTGATTTTTGGAACAAGATTGTATCATCTTAAAATGGAAGCACTTCCATGATAAGAGCATTTAGCCCTCTGAGTAAGTGGTCTTAGGTCATGTTAAGTGCCTTGATCAGGTCTTTTCATGTATTTGGCTTTTCCCCTTGTTCTGCTTTCCTCTGCACTTGATTTTCACTTCATATCTGCATTTCCTAGCATTTTGGGTCAGGATCCTAAGGTTTTTGACCACAAGGTCAAAATTGACCTTATGGGTCAAAGTCAACCTTGACCCTAACCTAGTCAGGATCGACCTCAACCCTGACCTAGGTCAGAGTCAAGCTCATCCTTGACCCCCTGTCCAGATTTTAAATTTCCTTGATTTTTGGGTGTCGGGTTTTGGGGATATTTATTTTCTCACCTTCGGGTCGGCCATTTCGGGTTTCGAAATGGTAAATCCTTAAATTGCATTTAATATAGGTATATTTTCTAAAGGTTAGGACCTAATAGATATTTAATTCTCCAAGGTGGCCCCTCTAGAGGGTTGTGCCCTAGTTCACTATAAAAGGAGGCCTTCCTCTCTCATTTTGATCATCAAGTTTTTCCATCCACATCTCTCAAGCAATATCATGAGCGAGCTCTCAAGTGCAAGCAAGTGAATTCAAGCATTCAAGCAAGCCTTCAAGCCTTCAAGCATCCATCCATCAAGGAGATCCATTGTTATCCATTGAAGGATTCAATCTCTTTGGAGCCCCCTTGAAGATCCATCCTTCTACATTCATCCAAGCCTCCACATATGCAAAGATCAATTCAAGATTGGTGTTGAAGATCAAATGCCATTGATTTGAGACATCCTTCATTCATTCTACATTCATTGAAGGATTCCTACTTGTGGATTTGAGGATTCAAATCCTCTACAAGGACTTCAACATAAGTGAGGTGAATTGTTTCAATTGCTTTATTTATGCACACTACATTACAATTCAATTTCAAGGTTAATTCCTAAATTGGGGTTTGACCAATGCAAACCCCCCATACAAACAAAAACCCCCTCTTTCTTGCAGGTATAGGTGCAGAATTTTGGATCTGAGATCGGATTTGGATACCCTTTTCGGTGAACTTCTGAGATCTTCGAACAAAGTCAGAATCGACCTTCAAATAAAGAATGTAGCCTTTGACCTTTTATGAGGGTCAAAGACTACCTACTGTCAAAAAGACAAAAGATTTCTAGGTTTTCTCCATCTCGACATTTCCAGTCCGAAAAAGGTTGTAGAATTACCTGAAAGTACACATAGACATCATAAATTGGCATTTTCTAGATTTGCCCTATTTTGAGGTTAGTACTTGTTTTTCAATTATTTTAGATTTCAAGCATAATTATTGATGCAGGAGCATCTTGGGTGTAAGAGCAATCTTGCATCACCCAAAAATATTTCTATTTTTGTATTCAATAAGGGCTATCTTGTGCAGAGTTGCTATTTATGGAAACTTGCTATTTTTAGTAAGTTGGTCTTACGATCTCAGAATGTTCTAATTTTACATATGGAGGTTCATCTCAATCATATCAGCCTGCCAGCAAAGTTTCATGGCTAGATCAGGTCTAGTTTTGAAGATATTGAAGATTTTCGGTATTGGCAGCAGGGTATAGAAACTTTGAACTCAGTTTTGAAGGCTTTAGAGGCCCCAGATGAGGTTGAAAATTTGGGTGATAGGTGCTTTGCGTGGGTCAAGCTTGTAGAGCACTTCGTGGCATTTCCAGAATGGGGTTATAATAGCCAATCAGGTCAACGGGTGATGACTTATGGTCTTCGGAAGTTGGGTCACCTGAAATGGCGAAAAATAATTTTTCTTCAAAATTTTTGTTTGGGTTTCAAAACTCATTTTGAGCCGACTTTGATGTAATAAATTGTAAAATAAAATAATTCTAAGTTTGGTCGGCCCTAAGGGCTAAATTTCTAGAACCTTCTCGGGCGGTGGAAATTGCCTATATAAAGAAGGCCCGTAGTGTTGTCTAGGGCAGTTCTGGGTAGTAGCTCTGGGTATTGATTCAAGGCTTTGTCCTACAGAATATTGTAAGGGAATGCCCATGTGGCTTTGCATATTGTAATTTTGAAAGTTTGTAATTCCACATTTGTGGAGATAATAAGAAGCCAATTTTCTGTTCTTGCAAATTATTGTTGTTATTTCTCTATTTCTATTATGTGTTTGTGGTATTAAGGGGAGCACCCTTCATCAAGTGGTATCAGAGTAGGAGTTCTTGAGTGTGTAAATAGATTGTGGACTGTGAGGCAGTTTGCACCAGGACCGTGGTTAGGGTTTCAGCGCGCATCGCGAAAATGCCTCCACGAAGAGAACGTGGTGGAAGAGTTGGTGCTATGACACCTGAGGTTAGAGAGCTGCAGAGACAAGTGCGAGCATTGCAAGAAGAGATTCATAGAGGAATGAATCTTAATGTCAGAGATGAAAGTGAGGATGAAGCCGAAGAAGAATATCAAGAAGGAGAAGCTGAAATTGTGAACCAGGAGGAAGAAAGACTTTCGGGCGATTTCCAAGATTGGGAAAAGACCTAAGATTGAGGTTCCTACATTTTCTGGAAATCTTAACCCAGAGGAATTGATCGACTGGATCAATGAATGTGAGGAATATTTTGAGTATAAAGATGTTGAAGATCTTGATAGGGTCAAATTTTTGAAGGCTAGATTGAAAGGTCATGCGAAGATCTGGTGGCAAGAAATTCAATTGGAGTGAAATAAAAGAGGGAAAGATAAAATCACAAGATGGGATCGGATGGTGGATAAATTGAAGTGACAGTTCATTCCTGTAGATTATCAGCTTGACCTACTAAAGAAAATGCAAAGTTTGAAGCAAGCAGGAAGATTTGTTCAGGAGTATACAGAGGAGTTCTATCGACTCCTCATCAGAATAGGTCATGTAGAAGCTGATAAGGAGAAAGTTGCCCGATACCTTAATGGGTTAAGGCCAAGCATTCAGGAGGAGTTGAATCTGGTTCGAATGAACAGTATTGAGGAGGCATACCAGTTTGCCCTAAAAGTAGAGGAAAAGCTGAACAAGAAGCTTGAGAGCAAACAAAATGGAAGAGGTCATGGTGGAAGATCTAGCGGACGGTCATATGGTGGCCGAAATGAAGATCTGAAAAAGAAGGATGAGGCCAGTAGCAGTCAGAATCAGAGAGGAAATAATTTCAATCATTTCCAGGATCAGAGTAATAGAGATCAGAGAGGAAGAGGAAGAGGACAAGGATCTGGAAGAGGAGGCTTCCGTGGAACATGTTTTCACTATGGAGAAGAAGGTCATAGGGCATTTGAATGTCCTCAGCACCAAGGCAGAATAGATAAGAGAAATGAAGGCCAGGCCAGAGTTGCACATGTAGATGAAGATGCTAGATCGTCAAATTTTGAAGATGCTGAAAGAGGAGAAACGCTAATTAACAGAAGAGTCTTGCTGACTGGTGAGAATGAACCTGAACAAAGGAGGAGCTTGTTTTGCACTAGATGCAAGTGTGAGGGTAAATGCTGTGATGTGATTATCGATAGTGGAAGCACTGACAATTTGGTGTCAGAAGAGATGGTGACAAAGTTGAAGCTCAAGAGACAAAAACACCCACATCCATATTAGATTGCCTGGGTGCAGGATGACCACAAGGTCATGGTCAGTGAACAGTGCCTGGTAAAGTTCAAGATCGGCGGGTACCAAGATGAGGTACTATGTGATATCATCTCTATGGATGCATGTCATATGTTGTTGGGTAGACTGTGGCAGTTTGATAGATGTGCTGTACATGATGGTCGTGCGAATACCTATTCCCTGACAAAGGATGCAGTGCGACATAAGCTAAAGCCATTGAAGGAGACCGAAGAAAAGGTATGTGGTAATGCAAGAATAACATTTGTTGATGGAAGAAAATTCCTAGATGGTATGAGGCATGAGCATGTGTGTTTTGCTTTAATTCCAAAAGTTGGTAAAGAAGAAGTAGAGGATGTACCTATAGAGGTTGCAGATTTGTTGAATAAGTTTCAAGATATTATATCTGATAATGTACCTGATGGATAACCGTCGGTAAGGAAGATCAGTCATCAGATGGATTTGATTTCAGGAGCCAGTTTGCCAAACAAGGTAGCACACAGAATGACACCAGCAAAAAGTGAAGAGTTGAACAGACAAGTACATGAGTTATTGCAGAAGGGGTTGATTTGAGAGAGTCTAAGTCCCTGTGCTGTACCAGTGGTATTACCACCAAAGAAGAATGGAGAGTGGAGGATATGTACAGGTTCTAGAGTAATAAACAAGATCACAATCAAGTATAGGTTTCCATTACCACGAATGGATGATATTATGGATTGTTTGAGTGGAGCTGTGTATTTCTCAAAGATAGATCTAAAGAATGGATATCACTAGATTCAGATCAGAGAAGGAGATGAATGAAAGACTACCTTCAAGACAAAGGAAGGACTGTATGAGTGGTTGGTCATGCCTTTTGGGCTAACCAATGCACCGAGCACTTTCATGCGGCTCATGAACGAGGTTCTGAAAAAATTTCTAGGTAAGTTTGTCATTGTTTACCTAGATGATATTTTAATTTTTAGCAAGACATTGGAGGAACATATGATGCATATTCCTATGGTGTTTGAGAAGTTGAGAGATGAGAAATTGTTGATTAATTTGAAGAAGTGCAGTTTTGTGAAGAAAGATTTAGTGTATTTGGGATTTGTAGTTTCAGTAGAAGGTCTAAAAATGGACCCAGAGAAGGTACAGGCTATCCTTGAATGGCCTACTCCAAGGAGTGCTACCGAGGTAAGATCTTTTCATGGTCTAGCTAGCTTTTATAGAAAGTTTATCAAAAATTTTAGTAGTATTTGTGGACCCTTGACTGAAATAATGAGAGGGGATAGAAAAGAGTTTAAGTGGACTAATGGGGCAGAAAAGAGTTTTCAATTGTTGAAATAAAAATTTATAGAACAACTTATTTTAGCACTTCCAAATTTTAATAAGGTGTTTCAAGTAGATTGTGATGCTAGTGGTACTGCAATAGGAGCTGTTATGAGCCAAGAAGGTAAACTTGTTGCTTATTTCAGTGAGAAGTTAAATGATGCCAAGAGAAAATATTATGTTTATGATCAGGAATTTTATGCTATAGTTCAGGCATTGAAAAAGTGGAGGCACTATCTGCTTCCTAAGGAGTTTGTTTTGTATACTGATCATCAAGCTTTGCAATATTTGAATAGTCAGGGAAATTTGAATCAGAGGCATTTGAAATGGGTTGAGTTTTTGCAAAGTTATACATTTGTTTTGAAACACAAAAGTGGAAAGTCTAACAGGGTTGCAGATGCTCTTAGCAGAAGACAACTATTGATGACAGAGATGCAGATTGAGGTGGTTGGGTTCAAGGAACTCAAGAATTTGTATCAAGAGGATCCTGATTTTGGTGAAGCTTGGAAAGCTTGTACAGAACCTGTTACTCTAGACAGGATGAAATGGCTGGATTTTATCATCCAAGATGATATGCTGGACATTTTGGTCGTGATAAAACTCTTGCTTTGGTTGGTGAAAATTATTATTGGCCACAATTGCAACAAGATGTGAAGAAGTTTGTATAGAGTTGCAGAGTATGTCAGATGGCGAAAGGAGTGAAGCAGAATACAGGGTTGTATCAGCCATTACCTATACCAGAGAAGCCTTGGGAGGATATCAGTATGGACTTTGTTCTTGGTTTACCGAGGACATAGCGGGGACATGATTCAATTTTTGTAGTAGTTGACAGATTTTTGAAGATGACACATTTCATTCCCTGCAAGAAGACTAATGATGCTGTTCATGTAGCAGAATTGTTTTTCAGAGAAGTGGTGAGACTACATGGTTTGCCAAAGACCATAGTGTCAGATCGAGATACTAAGTTTGTTGGATATTTTTGGCGGACATTATGGAAGAAGTTGAAGACAGATTTAAAGTTCAGTTCATCACATCATCCACAGACTGATGGACAGATAGAGGTGGTGAATAGAAGTTTGAGAAATTTGTTGAGATGTTTGGTTGGAGATAAGCCACCAAGATGGGATTTGATTTTACCACAGGCAGAATTTGCATACAATAATTCTGTCAATAGGAGCACTGGTAAATCACCATTCTAGATTGTATATGGAAGTAGTCCAAGAAATGCATCTGAATTGAGAAAGATAGATAAAGGAGAAATAAGTAGTGCTGAAGCTGAGGATTTTGCAGAACACTTGAAGAACATCCATGAGGAGGTGAGGAAGCATATTACCAAGATGAATGCGTAGTATAAGGCTAAGGCAAATGAGAAAAGGAGGCATAAGGAATTTTAGGTTGGGGATGAAGTCATGGTTCATTTGCGGAAGGAGCGATTTCTAGTTGGTACATATAACAAGCTGAAAATGAAGAAGTTTGGACCATGTAAGATATTGAAGAAGCATCATTCAAGAAATGCATATGAGGTAGAATTGCCTAGTGAGCTGAATATTTCACCAGTGTTTAACATTTCAGATTTGACAGAGTATCACGAAGGAGGTGTTGAAGATGAGGTTGCAGCAACATAGTGGAGTATTCCAGCAACTGGTTCAGATTTCAAGGAGATTGAAGACATACTGGACAGTCGTGTTGGCAGAAGCACAAGGAACATGACATATGAAGAGTATTTGGTCAAATGGAAAGGAAGACCCGTTAAAGATTCATCATGGCTAACAAAAGAGGAGGTTAACCATCTTGGTTTCCCTCTGTACACTTGAGTCGTGACAGGGTCACTTCTCAAATTACCCCGGGTGTCTGATGTAGGAGCATCCTGGGTGTAAGAGAAATCTTGCATCACCCAAAAATATTTCTAGTTTTGTATTCAATAAGGGCTATCTTGTGCAGAGTTGCTATTTATGGAAACTTGCTATTTTTAGTAAGTTCGTCTTACGATCTCAGAATGTTCTAATTTTACATATGGAGGTTCATCTCAGTCATATCAGCCTGCCATCAAAGTTTCATGGCTAGATCAGGTCTAGTTTTGAAGATATTGAAGATTTTTGGTATTGGCAGCAGGGTACAGAAACTTCGAACTCAGTTTTGAAGGCTTTAGAGGCCCCGGATGAGGTTGAAAATTTGGGTGACGGGCACTTTGTGTGGGTCAAGCCTGTAGAGTGCTTCGTGGCATTTCCAGAATGGGGTTATAATAGCCAATCGGGTCAACGGGTGATGACTTATGGTCTTCGGAAGTTGGGTCACTTGAAATGACAGAAAATAATTTTTCTTCAAAATTTTTGTTTGGGTTTCAAAACTCATTTTGAGCTGACTTTGATGTAATAAATTGTAAAATAAAATAATTCTAAGTTTGGCCGGCCCTAAGGGCTAAATTTCTAGAACCTTCTCGGGCGGTGGAAATTGCCTATATAAAGAAGGCCCGTAGTGTTGTCTAGGGCAGTTCTGGGTAGTAGATCTGGGTATTGATTCGAGGCTTTGTCCTACAGAATATTGTAAGGGAATGCCCATGTGGCTTTGCATATTGTAATTTTGAAAGTTTGTAATTCCACATTTGTGGAGATAATAAGAAGCCAATTTTTTGTTCTTGCAAATTATTGTTGTTATTTCTCTATTTCTGTTATGTGTTTGTGGTATTAAGGGGAGCACCCTTCATCAATTATCCATAGGAAAATATAGGGTTTTTCTCTCTTTTTCATATTCTCCAGAGATTGATTCTATTGTGCATTAACGTTTTGGTTGATCAAATTGGATCTCTCCTTTGGGAATTTGGATTTAGGTGTGGATCTCATATTTCCCCCATACATTACATTAAATAGAGGCGATTCCATTTTACATCTATTCATTTTGGTGAACCCGACTAGCTTATTCTCTTTCTTTTTGGTGTTAGATTTCCCTTTGTCTTATTGTGTATGTTCACCTTCACTATTCATTTTGGTGAACCCGACATACTTACTCTCCTCTCTTTTGTGGAATTGGATGCCTTATTGTGTTTTGTGGTGTTAGATTTCCTTTTATCTTGTTAGTATTAGATTTTTATTTTGTGTTAGATCTTGCATGCTAATTAGATTTCAAAAATACAAAAATATTCATGCTTTATGTGTTCCTAGTTTATTTCATTTGCATTGCATTGGTTTATGAGCTTTACTACTACTAGTCCTACTTATAAAATTCTGGTTAGAAGAAGTCGTAGACTCATGGGTGCCTTTGATCCTGAATCTTCCTCTCCTTTCCTTAGGGTCCTAGATGATAATTTGATTCTTCATGATTCCAATCCTACAATGGAGAAAAACTCTTCTCACTCATCTCATGATGAGGATGATGCTTTAAGAGTTCCTCCTGAACAAGTCCAAAAAATTTCAACTGAACTTGATAAAATGGGTAATTGGTTTATTCAAGAGAACCATAATCAAGATTCTATTCAAGCTATAGAGGCTCTTAAGAAAGTTCTTCATGATAGTGATCAAGGTGTTAAACTCTTGTGTGGTATTACTCACCTTGTGCATTCAAATGTTAAACCTTTAGCTCAAGAAGCTCAAGGTTTAGGGTTGATTCCTCCTATCACTAGTGTTGAACTTCCTTCTAATCCTTTACTTAGTATTCCTACCTATAATCCTTCTTTGGTGACTTTGACGGTTCCCTCTATTCTTATTAGTGTTCCTCCTGTGTCCCTTCCGACATCACAACCTTCATATCATAATGTTCCTTTTACTTATTCCAATCCACTTCCAATTGTAGTTCCTAGTGTTCCTCTAGTTGTGTCTTCTATTCCTACAGCTTCTTACGCTTTACCTAGTGTGTCTAATGTTGCTACTCCTATTTCCTCTAATAATTCAACAATCATCAGTTTGGCTCAAATTGTGTCATCCTTACAACAATAGATTTCTTCCTTAACTCAAAACAAGTTCAGTATCCCTACATGTGACATGGGAAGTCCTTTGTCCTTGGATATTATTTGTACTCCTATTCCTCAGCAAGTTGATATGCCTCATCTTGAGAATTATAATGGAAAAGGAGATCATGTTCATCATGTTAAAACATTCCAAATCCTTTGTAGTGATTATGCTCATGACCATAGGATTTTAGCCAAACTGTTTGCTAGAACCTTCCATGACAAGGCCTTACAATGGTAGTGTTCCTTGTCTCCTTATTCTATTGATTCATTTCCAAAACTTGCTAATGCCTTTATTCAACAATTTCAAAACAACATTGGCTTGCAAGTGTCTTTGACTGATTTGATGCATTGTAAACAAAGTGCTAAAGAAAAATTAACTGAATTTATTGGTAGATTTAAGCATTTGTATCTCAGATTTCCTATCCTATTCCTGATATTGATATTCAATGTATGTTTATTTCAAATTTGCAAAAGGATATTAGAGATAAGATTCTGCTTACTGAATTTACCTCTTTTCAACAACTTTGTTCAGTGCTTCATCATTATCAATTACAAGTGAGTCAATTTGAGACCAACACTCCAATGACTCCCGTTCTAGTTGATAAGAGTGATGCTGCTCCTAATCCAAACAAATTTCAAAAATTCAACAACTATGTCAAGATAAACAAACAGGCGAATGCAGTTGTTGATCAAGTTGATGTTGCATCTCACAATGCCACTTCTGCATCCACTGCTTTTCGATTAAATTGTACATTTACTCCTCTTTCTGAATCTTTACATGCTATTATGAATAGGTTTTAAAATACTAATATGATTACTTTACCTCCTATTTGACCTCTTTTACCTATTACGATTGCCTCTAAATCTTTTGATCAAAATTCTTTTTCTCAATATCATCGTAAGAATGGCCATGATACTAAGAAGTGTTATTCTTTAAAACATAAGGTTCAAGACTTAATTAACTCTAATGCCTTATCTATTGATAATCTTGATGGTGGTAGGAACAAATCTGTGTCTCCTCCTAATCAAAACCTTCAAATCTATACGAATCCTTTACCTACACATGATACTAATACCATTTCTCAACCATCTGCTGTGGAAATTGTGTATGATTCAAAGATGGATGATCTCAATCATGTTGTTAATCAAGTGGAGCATGTTGGTCAAACTGTATCTCCACATCAACCTCCACCTCAACCTCAGATTCAATCTCAAGTTCAATCCCAACCTCGACCAAAACCTAAACCTAAACTGAAAAATCAACCTAAACCTCGAAAACAACCTAAGAATAAAAGACCTCAGGAAATTTTGATTACCTTTGATGACTCTAGGACTATTAAGGCTCCTAATGGTCCCCTTTACATTTATGCTAGGATTTCTCAGAAACCTACTCATGGTTGTCTTGTTGATCCTACATCCTTAGTCAATGTTATTACTGAAGAAAATATTTTTATGAAAAGATTACAATGCGATTCTTATGATACATCAGATGTATGGATTCAAACTTGCAGTGGTTTTCTTTATCCATCATTTGGTTCTATTCTTTACCGGTTGAACTCTATGGAAAAATTGTGAACACTACCTTTGTTGTGGTTCCTACTTCTGATCAATTTCAACTTAAGCTAGGTTTACCTTGGTTAAATACCATGCATGATGTTGCTTCACCTATCCATAAGTGTCTTAAGTTCATACACGATGAAGAAGTGAAGACGGTTAATCATAGTTTATATCAACCTTCCAAGCCTAGAGATTGTGCTGCTCTCGATTTATTTTGGCCTCCATTACCTAATTCATGTCCTCCTCGACCTGATAATCTTTTTCATTCATATCAAGCTTATAAACATCATAAGATTCTTGAATTAAGCATCCCTCCTATGGATCTTAATCGTGGTCTTTTGCCTACACCTTCTATACCTCCTTTAACTATGAATTCTAGTTTTGTTAATCAAGTTCCTTCTATCACTCTTCCTAAAGAACCTATCAAAGATCCTGTGATTGTTCCTCCTATTGTTGATAATCCTATTGATCTTCCTAAAGAGCCTGTGAAGGATCCTGTGATTGCTCCTCCTAGTTCTCAACCTATTTTAGATAAATCAAAATGTAATCGATCTGCTAATGAACGTCATAAAAAGCATCATGATCATGCTAAAGCTCATAATTCTATTCTTCAAAGATCTCTATCTTCTTCGAATAAATCTATGCATGACGTGTTAGAAGAAGTTGTTACTAATAATGATGTTAAGATGCATGATTATGATGTTTCTATTCATATCTTAGATCCTATTTTGATTAATTTGGATGAAGATGATACTCTTGATGATACTGATAATGTTAATGATGAATATGAGACTATTGACATTAACATTAATTTACCTAATATGCTTTCATCACAATTAACTCTTACACCTAGTGTCAAACATTGTGATTCTTAAGAGGATCCTTGTTTGGAACTGGCTATCATTCCTACTATGTTGGATATAGTCCCTCTTGTGAGTTACCCACCTTCCCTAAATGATATACAACAAGATGGGGAGAGTAGGAAACATGCTTGATCAACTTGTCCTTCATGGTATCTTTGTTGTGTGTTTTCCTATTGTACTATGCTTCTCCCATAATGTGTTTGCTAAATGTTGTTAGATCCTTTTATACAATCCTTGTTACTCAGTTGGTACAAGGTGATAAATGAACTGAAACTGTTGTTCAAATTCCTCTATATGTATCTCTATTCTCCTATGTGTTGTTCCATGTTATGTTGTAATTGTGCTATTGTTCATAAATATTTCCTTGTGTAATCTTCTTGGATTTGAGATATGGTAGCACTAATTCTTTTTGGTCTCCATGTCATGGTCCAAAAATATTCTCCTTCGTATATCTTATGTGATCTTTCCTCCTTTGTGATCGTAGTTCTACTTTCTTTGTGGAATGATGTCAATTCATTTGCAATAATATGATATATATATTATCTTATGATAATACTAACCCCATGGTAGGTAGATCCCTTCTGTGTTCTCTGTATGTTTCTATGATATTTCCCTTGATTTGTCTTCATCTGGGGGCATCTCGACATGGAAACATAATTAGTGGCATTGTTTATGTTTTTGTTAAAGACATTGCTCCTGTTAAAGTGTCAGCAATGACTTTAACATGGGGGCATACACTCTGCTCACCTGTTGTACACACGTAATTTTTGATATGCACATATTTTTAAAAATACTCTTTTTTCCCTTTCTCAATTAGTAACTAATCCTTAAAGCATGGATTTATATTTTAGGATCCCTCCCATTTCAAATATACATATATTTTGATCCCTTAAGGTTGGAGGTGTCCTTAAGACTGGATCTCTTTTGTTTTTGGTTTTATTCTTATGGAATAGAATATTCCTAAGGGTGAATACTTGATGGGTTGACTAGTGAGTAGCCCCATTCACTAGGTGGTTCAATTCCATCTTTCCAGTTGCACCGTTTCCTTGTGTGGTTCACAATGGGACATAAGTTCTCATTGGGTGAGGTAATCACACCCTTTCTCTCTCTCTCTAGAGATGTCTCTCTTATTGTGATCTCAGAGTTGATGAAGACTTGAGTCCCTGGGGGCTTAAGGTTTCTCTTTGTCCCTTGGATTATGATAAGATTATCTTTTCATTCTGATCTCCTTTACCAAGAGTTTGCATCGAGTCCATACTCTTGCTAAAGTGGGAGCTTAATGTATCATCTTAAAATGGAAGCACTTCCATGATAAGAGCATTTATCCCTCTGAGTAAGTGGTCTGGGGTCATGTTAAGCACCTTGATCAAGTCTTTGCATGTATCTAGCTTTTCCCCCTGTTTTGCTTTCCTCTGCACCTGATTTTCACTTCATATCTGCATTTCCTATCATTCTGGGTTAGGATCCTGAGGTTTTTGACCACAAGGTCAAAGTTGACCTTATGGGTCAAAGTTGACCTTGACCCTAACCTAGTTAGGATCGACCTCAACCTTGACCTAGGTCAGAGTCGAGCTCATCCTTGAACCCCTGTCCAAATTTCAAATTTCCTTAATTTTCGGGTGTCAGGGATATTTTTTTTCCCGCCTTCGGGTCGACCATTTCGGGTTTTGGAATGGTAAATCCTTAAATTGTATTTAATCTAGGTATATTTTCTAAAGGTCGGGACCTAATTGGGATTTAATTCTCCAAGGTGGACCCTTTAGAGGATTGTGCCCTAGTTCACTATAAAAGGAGGCCTTCCTCTCTCATTTTGATCATCAAGTTTTGCCATCCACATCTCTCAAGCAATTTCATGAGCGAGCTCTCAAGTGCAATCAAGTGAATTCAAGCATTCAAGCAAGCCTTCAAGCATTCAAGCATCCATCCATCAAGGAGATCCATTGTTAGCCATTGAAGGACTCAATCTCTTTGGAGCCCCCTTGAAGATCCATCCTTCTACATTCATCCAAGCCTCCTCATATGCAAAGATCAATTCAAGATTGGTGTTGAAGATCAAATGTCATTGATTTGAGACATCCTTCATTCATTCTACATTCATTGAAGCATTCCTACTTGTGGATTTGAGGATTTGAATCTTCTACAAGGACTTCAACATAAGCGAGGTGAATTTTTTCAATTGCTTTGTTTACACACACTACATTTAAATTCAATTTCAAGGTTAATTCCTAAGTTGGGGTTTGACCAAGGAAAACCTCCCATACAAACAAAACCCCCCTTTTTATTACAGGTATAGGGGCAGAATTTTGGATCTAAGATCAGATTTGGATACCCTTTTCGGTGAACTTCTGAGATCTGTGAACAAAGTCAGAATCAACCTTCAAATAAAGAATGTAGCCTTTGACCTTTTATGAGGGTCAAAGACTACCTACTGTCAGAAAGACAAAGATTTTTGGGTTTTCTCGGTCTTGACATTTCCAATCTGAAACAGGTTGCAGAATTACCTGAAAGTACACATAGACATCAAAAATTGGCATTTTCCAGATTTGCCCTATTTTGAGGTTAGTACTTGTATTTCAATTATTTCAGATTTCAAGCATAATTATCCATAGGGAAATATAGGGTTTTTCTCTCTTTCATATTCTCCATAGATTGATTCGATTGTGAATTAACCTTTTGGTTGATCAAATTAGATCTCTCCTTTGGGAATTTGGATTTAGGAGTGGATCTCATATTCCCCCCATACATTACATTAAATAGAGGTGATTCCATTTTACATCTATTCAAAGATTATTGATGAAGATTTCCAGTTTCTCAGTTTCTGGAATGGGTCTAGCATATAGAGAAAATTTCTTCCTCCATCTTTTAAGAAATGTCAGGAATGGTTCTCTTGGATATTGTTTCAGATTGCAGATGTCGATCATGGTGACCAGATGTTGGATATTATAGGAGTATTGTTTATAGAATAGTTTGATTAACTCCTCAAAAGTTTTGATAGTTGGAGGCATCCTAGAGAACCAATGAATGGCTGCTCCTCCCAGAGATCGAGGGAAAAGACACATTAAGTAGGTTGGTTCATGCATGAACTCCATAGATTGAGTATAGAATTATCTGACATGATCTTGAGGATCAGAGTTTCCATCATACTTATCATATTTAGGCATCTCCACTCTTTTTGGGAATGGTGGCATGTACAAGTCCTTATAACATGGAAAGGGGCATAGGGCCTCCATGGAGAACTCCTTAGGTTCCTTTTCTTTCTCTAGTTTGTTGAGCTTGACTTGCATGGCATGAATCTGTTTCATCATAGCCATGATAGGGGTTTCTTCCTCATGCGTAATGATATTTTCAACATTAAAGTTTGGAGGAAGTTTATCTCCTTGATGAGCTAACTCTAGAAAGTCTGCCTCTCTATCTTCTTTCAAGAAATGCCTCATCATTTTCTTGAAGTCATCATCATTTTGATCTCAAGCAATTTCAAAAGGTGTAGGTTCTTGATTCGCACCATTTTTGGAATGAGGTCCTTGAGACCCCTGGTTTGTCCCTCCTTGAGACATGTTACAATTTTTAGGACTCCCTGGGATGGATTGATGTGGAGTTTGCTGATTACTTCCATGAGTTGATGAAGGGAGGGGGGTATGTAACCAAATTTCAATAAAAAATTGCCAAGACGGTCATCTTCATAAAGACCTGAATTGTAGAGTTGTTCAAGGGTTGGACCCACATGAGTAGACAAAGGTGTGGTATTGGGTGCTTCTTCGGATTTCTTGTGTGAGGAAGCTCTAGTTTCCACCATTAACCTTGGGTGAAGCAAGAAAGCAAGATGGAGACAACTGAAGAATGACCTGATTCAAGAAGATCAAATGATGCAACCTTGTCAAGATTGGATTGATTGAAGATTAGATTGGATGTAAATGTAGGATAATATGCCCTAGTAGTATGGGTAGATGTCAAAAAGATGGTGGACATGAGCTCACAACACTTAGCCATTTTTGTATGAAGACTGAATTTGAAGATAATTTTGACAAGGTTTTGACACAAGATGAAAAAGACTCAAATCGATAAATCAAAAGGCTAAATCAAACTCAACAGACCACTTTAGGAAAATGAATGGATTTGTTTCTAGTTTTTGCTCTGTTCCTAACACAGTGAATATTTTGACAGAATCTGGAAATAGACTATAAAAATTGGATTTCTGACAAATTTGACAACTTTCTGGCAATTTTTCAAAAATTCTCAAATGACTTTTTACAGGCTCATACGATAGTGGGTAGGCTCTGAAATGATAGTTGACAAAAATTGTACGACAATTGCAAAGCTCGCACGATAGTTGATAGAAGATTTTGACTTTTTGTTTATAATTTCTAACAAAGCTTGTACGACAATATACAATCTTGCATATGACAATACAACGGTTTTGAAATGACAATGGTAAAAACTCGTATGACTTTTTGACCCTATGGGATGAATTTTAACTCTAGAAAGGAATTTTTGCTTCAAATTTGCAATTTTTTAGTTTTTCAGAATCGGTATGTTTGCAAAATTGTCTATTCAAATTTGAAGATTATTTCGGGTTCATTTTTTTCCAATAACCAAATAGATAAAGAAGCACACAGAACAACAAGCAAGTGATTTCAAGAACATCTGAAAACAATGAATAGGGGACAAAGCAACCCTGCGCATGAACAATCAAGTGACTGAATGTGATAATCCCTAGGAGTGCTAATTGTGTATGTTCCAAATTTTTTTCAATAATGCACATATTCCTAGAAAATGAAAATTTGGCCTCACTAGGGTTTGTAGTAATGGTTTGACTCTGCAAATTTTGTGATCTCAAGAGGGCAAACTCCAATCCAGGCACACCGGGGTTTTGACACAGTCCAAGAATTTAATCAATCAGGTGCTGCTAGGGAGATCTGACAGCCCAACAAGAGACCACACCTATGAAGATTTCCTCCATAAGGACATTTATATAGTGACTACTACTACCATGGTGAAAATGGCTATTGCTGCTTGAGGTTCCATCCATGTGATTGACCCAATTAAGGGAATGTCCACTATAGTTTTTTGGACTACAACTGATTTAGAATCTGATTGAAGGATCTGTGATTGCAAGATCACTGAGAAGTTGCTGATTAGATATGTAATATGATTAAATCAGTATTATGTTGTCATTGATGTCAACTAGTTTGACAACACTTATCTTGTAAGTTACTATACCGAGACATCTGAAGAAAGGTGAAAGAGATGAAGAATAGAGAAATCTACATGAGGAAAGATGTACTTGACAAATGAGGATAAGGAACACACTAAGTAACTTATTGATGAGTCTATGACTTGATGATATTGACTTTATTATGTTGCATTCATCTATAATGAAGTATAGAGCTGAAAAACACAAAGCAGTGTTGTCGGTAAATGAAGCATTTTAGTATACACCGACGGAGTGTAGTGTATACTGACCATAGTATTAACTGAGTAGTGTTCACCGATGCATTCTTTGTTAACCAAGTGGAACAAAATGAATTAAATGATTAGTTTAAGCTGATAGGAATGATGAGATGGCAAGAGTATAACATCGAGGTAACAGATAATGTTTGTTACGTAGATCAACGACTGAAAAAATTCAAAGAAGATCTAACAGAGAAGATTGAAATGTGTTATTGACACAAGTACCGAGAAATTTTTAAGCAACAAAATCTATGAATGTGATTAAGCGGCAAAATATGATGGTGGAGAAGAAAATGATCTACTCGTCTATATAAGAGAATAGAATTTCTTTAGTAAGATGTCGAGAAGAAGAAAAAGCTACAAGAATTACGCGTGAACAAGCTTTCATGCATTCTAATCATACTGGTTAGTGAGAACCGAGCTGCAGAATAATTACCGAGCTACAAAGAGCTATTACCGATAGCTAGTAAGTTGATATAGTATTGAAACTAAAGTGAAATATTGATTAGAAGGATTTGTATGGACTAAATATTGATTTGTAATCTACAATTGAAGTTGTATTAAGGTAGGTCATTTTACTATTACATATTTAACCATTGTATATAGTTCAAATCTCTTAACCGAGTGGACTCTGAAAGTCTTATGATGTATCATTCATAGAATGAACATTGTTATCTTGTCAACCCCATAGTGAATGCTGGTTGGATGATAACTTCTAGTCTAAAATCCTCTAACAAGGTCACACCTGACAGTGTGTTTGTAACCTTTAACAGGGTTGGGTCTTAACCGACCTCACTTCAGAAGAGTGAACAATTTTGGGTTGCCAGTCCCAGGTGGTTTTTCCCTTTACAGGGTTTCCACATTAAATCTTTCGTGTTATGTGTTGATTGTGATATTTGTTTGTTATCATACTTTGCATGTTACATGGTAGATTTGATCGGTAAACTGTTATAAGTATTAGACTAGTAATCGGTAAAAGCACAGACAGTGAGAGTTATTATTGCTTATGGACGAGCAAAAAGTGAAGCAATTATTTTGAATTATACATTTTGTTTTGGGACACTGGATAACTAATTCACCCCCCTCTCAGTTATTCTAACATGGTTAACCCTCTCTAAAGGTGACTCACAAAAGATACCATAGGGGGACTAGATCAGATTCAAGGATCTGGGTTTCTAGTACTATCCAAAAAGGAAGTAGAGCATAATCCCCTAGCCTCTTCACTTCACCAAAACAAAGCAGACAGATTAATCCGACATGCTAAGACTGAAATTATCTCACAAAGATCTATGATGTCAACCACTTATGGTCTATCAATCTCTCTAGAGAGAGAATGTAACGATCAAAAGTTGAAGACTCACAAATCTAGTAGAATGCAAGACAATCTTAGTATCCTCCCTACCTACAAGGGGATCCTTCATCAAGAAGAACTTCACATGCGTGAACAAGAAAAAGAAGCCCACTCTCTCAAAATCATCCACAAATAGTGTTCATAGGGCCTATTTACTATGTGTAACAAATGTGTAGAAAAAAATCTATGTTCGTTTTATAGCCCAAAATGAAGTCTGTGATATGAAAGCGAGAAAAGTCACAGAAGCTTGACACGTGAGAGTTCATTTTATGTCCGAATTGAAGTGTTATCAGATCATAGTAGAATACCTGAATTCCTCGCAATGCGCTTAGTAGATTTTACCTATTTTAGCAATTTTTCTTGCGCTTTTCCAATTAGACTCAGCAAATATCAGTCAAAAACAAAAGATCTCAATTCTTAGGGTTAGCTGTTAGTCCAAATCTAAAAATCAAATCTGAAAAACTATTTAAAATTCTAAAATGACAATTGAATCCTAGTATCAAAACTTGTACGATAGCAGGTCACATCCCAGATGACACTCTGAAAACTCGTACGATAGTGGGTGTCCTACCAAATGATAATTCAACTCTCAAATGATGATTTGTAGTTGCTGAGAATGAGCCTCAAGACTGCTAAAAGTCGTATGACACCTAGAAGGTCCTGGCACGAGTTTCTGACAAAACTCGTATGAAAATTTTATGAATAGAAAATAAAATCACAAGGTTGATCAGAAAATGATAGAAAATAGATAAAAATTGATAGAAGTGAAATGGAAACCCATTTTAGGGCCCCACGGTGAGTGCCAAAAATGTGTGTGTGAAAATTGTACCTAGCTGTGGACACAACACTTCAGTAAAACATTAGAGGTTAGCCAAAATTAAAATCTTGCAAATAATTGAAACTAAGCTAACCAGATGATTTACTGCCTTCTAGTATATGTGAGTATGTATTCTTAGATTAGACCGCAGTGACAATGCAACACCTAAATGAAGGATTTGAATGTAGAAGATGGATATGAAATGAATGCAGATTTAATCTATTTTTTAAGATTTTGTATGCAATTAAGATTGAAAAACTTGATATGAATCTAATCTAGAAATGAAATTGAGATGATATACAAATTTATCTAAGAATGATATGAAAACTATGAATGCAAAGCTATGATATGAAAACTATGACCAATAATGAAAGATCTCAAAAATCGCCTGTCACAAGTGCTGAATCCTTCAATCACAAATTTGCCAGAGTAATTGTGCAAATTCAAGGTGGGTGAATTGTGAAGAGCCGAGCCTTGATTTTATAGAAATTTAGAGCTTTGAGGATGCATGAGAAAAGCCATAAATCGTTCTTGATGAACTCAGGTTGATTTTTGAGTTATCAAGAAATCAAAGATAATTAACTCACAAAAATCATGCAAAAGCAATGTTTAACTCAAAATAGAGTTTAGATCAAATTTCAACTCATCATCAGATGTTGAGTTTAAATTTAAAATTTGTTGTTGATTTCTAGTTGACTGCTTTTCTGATTGTGCATGAATTAATTATAAATTAATTTAAAAATAAAGTGATTTATTCTCAACTTAATTGATTTTTGAATTAAAATAACTGATTTATGGGTTAATCAATTATTAAATCAAACTTTATTCAAAAACTATATTAGTAGAAATTGACAACTGATAAGAATTAATTAAATAAAAATTTAATCAATTAGTCATGAGATTTTTGATTTATTGTCAAAATTAAATAATATAATTTAAGAATAAATGTAATTAAATCTAATTAAATAATTTAAGTGGTAGAATTAAATCTGATTAATTAAATATTCATAATATTCAATTAATCAAATTTTAGGATAAATAAGATTTATCGCCAAATAATTATTAAATCAAAGATAATTATGATATATAAGAATATTGCTAGGAATATTCCCTGATGCAAAATTAAGATAATCAATTAGGATTCGATAATGTGCAGATGTGCCTTTGGTTAGGACTTTGATGGCGATTTCAATCGAATTATTGATGTAGGAGGTTAATGAACCTATTGCCCATTTTTGGGGTATTACATATACAATATGTGCACCTTCCATAGGGACATAATCATGATATGCTTAGATATCAACAATATGATATCCATCATGATGAAGACAAGTTATTTTAAGATCATCAACCTCCAATAATTGTCAAATATACAAGTGCAATCATTAAAATTCATCACTTCTTCATGATGCACAATAATGCATTTGGTGGGATTGAATTAATTAATTGGGCCTAGAGTTATTTGACTTGATTTTTGCTTGAAACCTTGGTGATAAATGCTTGATTTAGGATTTGAATTAATTTTATTGAATTGTGAGAATTATGTCAATAATCAAAGATTGAATTAACATAATTAAGGTATTATTCTGAACTAGGGAAAATAGGGCCTTAGGTTCTATTAGCAAGATTTTAGGTGATTACTTTTCCCCCTCTTTGAATTGCTTTGCGAACAACACATGGATTCAAAAAAAATCTACTTTAAAGCATGACTCAGGGAGATTTAGAGAGCAACAAGAACTACTCTGCACTCAAGTGATTTAGAGAGTGGTGAGGGTCACTTTGATTTTAAGGAGATTTAGAGAGCAGTGAGAACTACTTTGCAAGATTTAGAGAGCAGTAACGAGGACTACTCTGAATTTGAGAATTCCGAGCTTGATCAAACAAAATCCTACTTGATTCAAAAGGTCATCAATTCTGAGCTTGATTGAACGAAAACCGATAGGATATTTTGAAAATAGATTTTAGTTAAATTTGAACATGCTAACAAGTAACCAATTTGATTTGAAGTGATGAAATTGGTCAATGTCGTTAAGATTAACAACCTCAACTTGATTGAAGAAAACTGTCATGCCCCTGGTGTTGAAGAATTTGATTCAAAGAATTTGAATTGCAGTATGATCATGCCCCCTCGGGATCAAAATTAGAATGAATTTGAATAAAATCATTAGTGTCAAGCATTTAGAAAGAATTACGGTGATTGAAATGATCTTGGATCAAGTGTAGATTGATTGGAAAGTGTTATCAAGCCATTTAGATCGATTTTTGTGTTAAAGAAATACTATTTGACCAAGTTTGACCAATAATTTGATAGATTTGACCAAGTTTGACTTGTGTTTAAGCAATATCCTATCATAAAAATTTGATGCTTTAGTGAGAAAATCACTTTTTAAAGCTTCTAGCAAGCTTTTTGTGCATTAATTACGCTTTGTTCAGCTCTCATTAAGTGCATTTGACTAAATTTTGACTTTTGTTGACCATTGATTTGATTGAAAATTATTACTGTACTAATTTGCCTTGCTCACGGTACCCTTTCTGCTCATTTTTCCCTTGTTTGACTGTAATTTGACCATATTTGACTTCTGCATTTTGAAAGTTGACTTCTGCATCTGGGTGATATAAATCACCTATTTTGATTTCGGTCCTGATATTAAGCCTTTGTGATGTCTTAGCATTAATTGTCCTTTAGGGTTCCAAGGCTCCTGAGAGGCTTAAATAGGTCAAAAAGTCCATTTTTACTATTCATTTTTACTTTTACCCTTTGAATTTTTATTGAGCTCTGAGCGAAAATGGTGTTCCCAGTGGAGAAGCACTGATTTGAGATGGCAAGACAACATGACCGACCACGGCACTATGCAGCACCTGTGAGTACCCTGTAACGAACCTTGTCAAGTTGAAAATTTTGAATTTCCATACATTTTTAAGCCTTTTATATGTTAATGAATTTTAAATATGACGAGGATGAGGGGGCCAATGAGGTGTAGATATTTTGATATTCATATTTGTATCATTGATGTATAAGCCTTTTATTGATGATATCATGTATATTGTACCATTTTTTATCGATACATTCTCATGTCCTCCGAGCTTTGTTTATTTGTTGATACATTGTCTCATGTTCTGATATACTGATACTCTGATTCACTGATGCTTTGATATACTAATGCTGACACTTTGATTCTTGCTTACAGACATTCTTGACACTCTGTCATGGACATTTTTGATGATATATTGATGCTTATGTTGATTCTATCATGGATGGTTTATCCGATTTGATGTCATCTTGTTTCTATCATATTGATATCTGATCTATGATGGCTTTTAATTTTTGCACATGTTGGATATATGACATTCATTTTATGCTTTGGATATTGATGTGATTGTCATACTTGGTGAAGATTTAAATTAGATAATGATAATATGACATCATGATATATTTCGTTGATATATGCTCGTGTTTTTGTTATTTTCGCAAAGGTTTTATGCATGTATGGATGCAATTGTATTTCATGTATGGATATGGATGCACGAGATGTATTGTGATACGATGTATGGACATCTCACTTTTATTTATGTATGAATGAATATGGATGCATTATGCAAATGGTCTTATGGTATGAAATGGATTTATGAATGCTAATGGACATCAGTGATTTATACTCAGTCATTATAGTTTTAGTTCATTATTATTTCATGATGTACTTGGTCACACATGTCAAATGGTTAATGCTTCCAGAATTTTCATCTCATATCAAAATGTTTTAGATAGATTTTCAGCTTATATCAATGTTTTAGATAGTTGAATCCACACATTCATGCTTATGCAACTTAAAATGAATGCAACTATATTAAAATGAATACAATTTAAAAATAAATTTCAATGCAACTAAAGACAATGAAATGCATCTAAATGAACCTAATGCACATTAATATGATATGCAACTAAAATGAACCCTAATGAAATTAACCAATGAAATGCACCTAGACTAAGACACCTAGGACATTCACTGTTTATTCAAAGCGGGTTGTTTGTCATCATAGAGCCTTTGTTAAAGAGACCTCATTAGGATAGTACAATTTTCACTGATAGATTTAGCAATCTTGAAAATATGAATACTTTCTTTTTATTCATCACGTTGAAAGATGACCTAAACACTAAAGCACATAGCTAGAATGTTTCATCAGTTACTTCCTATTTGATATAAACTATTTCTTTTCTGGTGTATAATGTGTAAATATATACCCGCAATGACCTTTCTTTTCATATTCATATCCTAGGGTATAATCCGATTTACCATGCACCTTACTAAGAAGTAGTTTATCTTTGTTAGTTTTTAAATAGGCAAGGAAATAAATCTGACCTCACTAAGGTTTTCATAGGAAATAGGTCGAGGTATAGATGGCATTCCAATCATGATGGAGGCACTTATAGTAGACACCCATTCCCCATGATCACCCTAGATCATCAGATTTATTACCACAAACAAAAGACAAAGAAAATGTTATGCCCCCAGTCCTTGTTTATCTAGTCAAGAGACATCATTGAGTCACTCAAGGAAGCATAACAATTAAAATTGATAATAAGAAAAGTTCATTGTCCTTTTAGGATGATCATTGTATTTGCTTAAAAGAAATAGACAGTTGTGATTATAGTGTTGAAAAACACTCTTGATTATTCTTGCAAACACACGCATAAGATCTATTATCAATCAAAGATTTTCTTTCATCCATAAGTGTTTTACCTATTTTAGTGTTTAGAAACACTCTTTCACGATGACATTGTGTTAAAAACACATTTTGGTCCAGC
This sequence comes from Chamaecyparis obtusa, assembly GCA_027943335.1. Classification (NCBI taxonomy): domain Eukaryota; kingdom Viridiplantae; phylum Streptophyta; class Pinopsida; order Cupressales; family Cupressaceae; genus Chamaecyparis; species Chamaecyparis obtusa. The sequence continues at coordinate 80,490 of BSBK01007517.1, forward strand.
GGTTGGTATTTAAAAATACCTTTGTTTGTAGTTTATTGTCGATTGGGGACTAGGGTGGTATTGAAAAATATCGTTGTTCATAGTTTATTGTCAATTGTGGACTCAACATCCTGTCAATGAGACCTCATTAGGATAGTACAATTTTCACTGATAGATTTAGCAATCCTGAAAATATGAATACTTATTTTTTATTCATCATGTTGAAAGATAACATAAACACTAAAGCACATAGCTAGAATGTTTCATCGGTTACTTCCTGTTTGATATAAACTATTTCTTTTTTGGTGTATAATGTGTAAATATATACCCTCAATGACCTTTCTTTTCGTATTCATATCCTAGGGTATAATCTGATTTACCATGCACCTTACTAAGAAGTAGTTTATCTTTGTTAGTTTTAAACAGGAATGGAAATAAATTTGACCTCACTAAGGCTTTCATAGGAAACAACTCGAGGTATACATGGCATTCCAATCATGATGGAGGCACTTATAGTAGACACCCATTCCCCATGATTACCTCTAATCATCAGATTTATTACCACAAATGGAAGACAAAGAAAATGTTATGCCCCCAGTCCTTATTTCTCTTAGTCCGTACATATCATCGAGTTACTCAAGGAAACATAACAATAAAAAATTGATAACAAGGAAAAAGTTCTTTATCCTTTTAACATGATCATTGTATTTTCTTAAAAGAAACAGATAGTTGTGATTATAGTGTTGAAAAACACTCTTGATTATTCTTGCAAACACACACATAAGAACTATTATCAATCAAAGATTTTCTTTCATCCATAAGTGTTTTACCTATTTTAGTGTTTAGAAACACTCTTTCACCATGACATTGTGTTAAAAATGCATTTTGGTCCAGCGGTTGGTATTTAAAAATACCTATGTTCATAGTTTATTGTTGATTGGGGACTAGGGTGGTATTGAAAAATACCGTTGTTCATAGTTTATTGTCAATTGCCAACTCAACATCCTATCAATGAGACCTCATTAGGATAGTACAATTTTCATTGATAGATTTAGCAATCCTGAAAATATGAATACTTCCTTTTTATTTGTCATGTTGAAAGATAACATAAACACTAAAGCACATAGCTAGAATGTTTCGTCAGTTACTTCCTGTTTGATATAAACTATTTCTTTTCTGGTGTATAATGTGTAAATATATACCCTCAATGACCTTTATTTTCGTATTCATATCCTAGGGTATAATTCGATTTACCATGCACCTTACTAAGAAGTAGTTTATCTTTGTTAGTTTTAAACAGGAAAGGAAATAAATCTGACCTCACTAAGGCTTTCATAGAAAATATGTCGAGGTATACATGGCATTCCAATCATGATGGAGGCACTTATAGTAGACACCCATTCCCCATGATTACCTCAGATCATCAGATTTATTACCACAAACAGAAGACAAATAAAATGTTATACCCCCAGTCCTTATTTCTCTTAGTATGTAGATATCATCGAGTTACTCAAGGAAACATAACAATCAAAAATTGATAACAAGGAAAAAGTTCTTTATCCTTTTAACATGATCATTGTATTTTCTTAAAAGAAACAGACAGTTGTGATTATAGTGTTGAAAAACACTCTTGATTATTCTTGCAAACAAATGCATAAGAACTATTATCAATCAAAAATTTTCTTTCATCCATAAGTGTTTTACCTTTTTTAGTGTTTAGAAACACTCTTTCACCATGACATTGTGTTAAGAAACACATTTTGGTCTAGTGGTTGGTATTTAAAAATACCTTTATTCGTAGTTTATTGTCGATTGTGAACTAGGGTGGTATTGAAAAATACTCATGTTCGTAGTTTATTGTTAATTGAGGACTCAACATCCTATCAACAAATGTGATCTTGATAAAATGCTCCCTAGGGAAAACAGTTTACCTAGGACCCTAATGTGGACAGATTCTAGTCTTAGGAAGGCACAATCTTCTGACAGTTCTCTTAGGATTTGGCATGTCATGAAAGTGACTGAAAGATATATACAAATCGATATTTACATAGGCCAAATGAGAAAGCGTTGTCTTGATAGATGGAGTGTTGATTACAAGTAGCGCCTATTTACCAGGTTTTCACCACTTGGCCAAAACTTTTCTATTTTTGCTATCATGGTGCTTGTTTACCAGGGTTTCACCATGACACTTTTTCTTTTTTCCAATTTTTTTGTCCTTTTTTATTTTTCTATTTTTTTGTATTTTTCTCTTTTCCAATTTTTTTGGACTCACCAAGGCACCTATTTTCTAGGTGTTCACCAAGATGGTCATTTTTTCAAGACTTTTTCCATTGTTTTTTATTTTTTTCAGGATCCATATTTGTTGTTTTTGAATTTTTTTTTCAGGACTCTTTTCACTGTACAGGAGCTATCTTAAGAATGTTAGACATAAAACCTTTTCAAATGTAGGGTGTTGATTGGATCTAGTAAAACATTTCCTTTAGGCATAGCCAATTGATAGGCTCCTGATGAAAATGCTGCTGTAATGACAAAGAGACCCATCTAGTTGGGTTCAAATTTCCCTTTTCGTTCTTGATTCTGTTGATTTCTAGGATTTTCTCTTAGAACTAGATCTCGAATCTGAAAATTTATTGGTTTTACTTTCTTGTTGTATCCTCTTGACATCCTCTTGACTAGATGTTTCAATGATACCCTGAGTGATAGAATATCTACCTCAACTGGTAATACTACCTCCGATCCATAAACTAGCGCAAAAGGAGTTGCGCCAGTTGGTGTTCTAATGCTTGTTCTGTAAGCCCACAATTCTAGATTGATTTGCAAATGTCAATCCCTTCCTGATTTGTTTACTATCCTATGCAAGATTTTTAGAATATTCTTGTTTGATGCTTCAGACTGTCCATTTCCTTGAGGGTAATAGATCGAGGAACAATGCTGAGTGATTTTGAATTGAAGACACAACTCGTCTATGTCTTTGTTTTTGAATTGACCCCCATTGTCAGTCACAATCAATAAGGGTATGCCATAACAATAGATAATGTAGTTCAAGATAAACATGGAAACCTATTTTCCAGTTGCATTAGACAATGGGACAACTTCCACCCATTTTGTGAAATACTCAGTTGCGGTGATGATGTATTTATGTCCGCTTGATGAATTAGGGTAAATTTGACCAACCAAATCAAAGGACCACTGCTAAATGGTCAATGTGTTATGAAGGGAATAAACTCTCTAGTTGGTGCATGTATCAAGTTGCCATGGATATGGCATTTCTTACAAGTTTTTGCAAAGTGGATGGCATCTTTCTCCATAGTGGGCCAATAATACCCAACTCTTAAAAGTTTTTTAGCTAATGAAAAACCATTCGAGTGTGATCCATACACACCTTCATGAACTTCCTTTAATACATGATTAGACTCTTCATGTTCTAAACACCTAAGAAGCATGCCATATACAATACTTCTAAACAAGTCATTAGCGATGATTACGTAACCCGATGCTTCTCTTATGAGGGATCTCTTTTCATTTCTAGAATAGCCTTTGGGAATTGTTTGGTCTTTAAGATAGGAGAAAATATGGACATATCTGGACACCACTTGGGTTTCCAAGGCACAAACAATTTGGGATTCAGGTGAGTCACAAGCCGGGAAAGGGAGTTCTTCCACCAGGAAGTCATAGCGAAATTGATGTTCCTCCAATTGTAACATGGATGCTAAAGTAGCCATCACATCAGCTGCTCTATTCTCTAATCTTGGAATTTGTTGAAATTTAATGAAGATGAAGTACTTTTTCAAGTCATCCACCACTTTTTTGTAGGGCATGATCTTTTCATCTTTAGTCTAATAGTCACCATTCACTTGATTGATAATAAGTTGTGAATCTCCATAGATGTCTAATTCAATGATTTTCCACTCTATTGCAAGCTTGAGCCCATTCACAAGAGATTCATACTCTTCTATATTGATGGTGAATGGAAAAATCATTTTGTATGCCTTGGGAATCTTATATCCTCATGGTGTGATGAATAAGCATCTAACTCCTGATCCCCACTGTGTGAAGGAGCCATCAAAATACATTTTCGAGGAGTGTTCTATTAAGTGCATGATAGATTCATCTAGAAACTCCACATGTAATGGCTAGTTATCAGGTAATGGTGTCTCTACAAGTTGATCAGAAATCACTTGTCCTTTAATGGATGTTTTGTCCACATATTCAATATCAAATTCACTTAGGATTAGGACCCACTTAGCTAGTTTGCCTGTTAGCATTGCTTTGTTCAACAAGTATTTAAGTGGATCAATTTTAGCTACCAGCTTCACCTTGTGTACTAACATGTAGTGCCTAAGTTTTTAAGATGCGAACACCACTGCTAAGTATGCCTTCTCAATCATTGAATAGTTCAACTCAAATGTCACCAAAGTTCTACTGATGTAATATATAACTCTTTCTTTCTTAGTCTCATCCTCTCGTGCAAGAAATACTCCTAATGATGTATCTGTAGCTGATATGTAGAGAAATAGAGGTTTCCCATAAATTAGTGCCATTAGAATGGGAGGATTCATCAAACATTTCTTGACTTGGGTAAAAATTTCTTCACATTTCTCATCCCATGTGAAAGGGGTTCCCTTCTGCATCAACTTTGTGAAAGGTTGTGCTTTATCCGCCAGTTGAGAGATGAATCTTCTTATGGATTGTAGCTTTCCTTGTAGTGTTCTCATTTGACTAATGTTACTCGGTGGTTGCATCTCTAGAATAGATTTTACTTTTGCTAGATCCACTTCAATTCCCTTTGCTGAAACTATGAACCCTAACAATTTTCCAGATGACATGCCAAATGCGCACTTCTTAGGATTAAGTCTTAATTGGAACTGTTGCATTCTGTCAAAGATCTTCCTTAGGTCTTCTATGTGTGTAGTTCTTATCTTTGACTTAGCTAAGGTGTCATCTACGTAGTCCTCCATTTTCTTATGTATCATGTCATGGGATATCATGGTCATTGCTCTTTGATAAGTTGCACCTGTGTTCTTAAGACCAAATGTCATCACATTCCAATAGTATGTTCCCCATGCGCATGTAAATGATGTTTTCTCTTGGTCTTCAGGAGAAATTTTAATCTGATTATATCCTAAAAATCCATCCATTAATGAATACATTTCATAGCCAGTTATTAGATCTAAACCATAACAATGTTTGGAAGTTGGAAATCATCTTTAGGGAAAGCCTTGTTGAGATTTCTAAAGTACGTGTAGACTCTGATGGACTTATCTTCCTTAGAAATAGGTACTATTTTTGAGATCCAATCTGCATAATCAATAGCTCTAATGAATCCATCTTTCAACAATTTTTCCAATTATGCTTTTACTAGCAATGCCACATGTGGATTCATCTTTCTGAGTTTTTTCTTTACTGGTTTTATATGAGGTGAAATAGACAAGTGATGCATGATTAAGTTTTTGTCCAACCCAAGCATATCCAAGTAAGACCAAGCAAAATTGATCTTCTTTTCTTTGAAGAAATTGGTGAATTGGATCTTTTCCTCTTTTGTCAATGACTGAGCAATGTGGAATAACTGAGGAGCTTCTGTTGTTCCCAAATTAATGGGTTTTGTAGGTTCAATGAAATTGATGATCTTTCTTGAAAGTGATATGGGAGGATATAAAGAATCCCATCTTTTGGCACCTCTAGGAGGTTTTCACCATTGGATATAGGTGGTTTTCACCATCAGATATCTTGTTCTTTTTGTTTTTCATTTTAAGATTGAGAAACTTGATATCCTCCTCAGTCATAGTTTCACTCTTTGTACTGGTGGAAGAAAGGAAGGGTTCACAATAATTTAGATAACAGGCTATGGCATAGTCATTGTCAAAATATAATAGGCTTGTGTTTGTAGGCTCATCCTAGTCTACCAGTTCAGGGTATTTTAAGGAAAAAGATTCAGTAGGTTCAAGAGATAGCACCATGTTATTATCAACATCATTAACTCGCAAGATATCTTCTATTAAGTTTTCTTTTAAATAGATGTTAGGATTATTAGAGTCATGTTCATTATTATTAGAGTTCATGTTAGTGTTATGCAAATCTAACTCTAGTGGTCTAGCATTAGAGCTCTCTCCTTCTTCAATAAAGACTCCAGCAAAAAATTTGTGTATCACATCTATCTCTATGTCCATGGTAGCATCAGAAAGGACATCCCATTCATATTCATGTGAGTCTACCTGACTATAATATGAAACCCCTAAGAAGTGGGCAATAGTCATGGGTACTTCATTTTCTTTAGTAGCACGGTCCTCTTCTTCTTGCAATGGTTCTTGTGTAGTTTTCATTTTTGGTTCCTCATCAAAATGAGGTGTGTCAAAAATAGGAAGCCCTTGTTCTTGTTCTTGTTCTTCTTCAGTTTCTTTTGCTTGTTCTTCATTTGGTTCTTGTCTAAGATTTGTACCAATTTTTGATAATGGATATCCTTGTAAGAGCAGCAACCTTTCATAGGAAATAGGTTGTCCTTCTACCTCTTCTTCATCATCTGAGTCTCTTGATCTATCAAATACATGACCCCTTTCTACTGTAGGCTGAAATCTTTATTCTCTGAAGCCTAATCTAGTCTTGTCTTTAGGATTTCTGAAATCCATGTGTAGAGGTTCTATAAGTCCTTTTTTTTTTTGTACCAAGGGTCCTTTTCCTTTGTATCCCATTTGTTTCATGATTTCATATCCCTTTCCATATTTTTTTGGCGCTATCTCAACATGTTTGACATTTCCATCTTCTTTAAGTTCTTTATAAAGCCATTGTAAGACAACCTTTTCTTCATTTTCTTCTTCAAGGGATAATTTTTCTTTGACCATTCCAGTTCCCTCATGTATAGTTAGAGCACTACCATTGGATGGTGTAAATGTTGATGAAGGTCTTCCTTGTGTTCTAGGAGATATGGGAAGATCTGTTAAAGATATTGAATGGTCTATCTTGTACTTTCCCATGATTATTTCTTGGATGTTGATCTTTTTAGAAAAGATTTTCAAAACCATTTATTTGGATGTTTCTGCCTTATTAGAGCTTTCCTTGTGTTGAGGAACCATGCTTTCTATTTTCTTGATATTATTGCAAGTGTATGTGGTATCCTCTGGAATAGTAACCTCTACTCCATTATGAGCAAATTTTAGGCATTGATGGTAAGTAGAAGGCACAACCTACATTGAGTGTATCCATGGCCTTCCAAGAAGAATATTGTATGCTAGGGGTAGATCAAGAACTTGACATAAGACATCTTGCTCCACTGGTCCCACTCTTATAGGTAGAACAACTAATCCTTTGGATGACCTTTCTTCTTCATCATAAGCCTTGATATTTATCTTTCTTCTAGGATCAATTGCATGTTCTGAGAAGCCCAACTATTTTATCAAGTTATATGTGCTGATGTTCAAACCAACACCTCCATCTATCAAGACATGTTTGACACGATGTTTATGAATGATGACTTCTAAATGTAGAGGTTGGTTATGTGGTTCATTCAATGATTTATCATCCTCTTTAGAAAAAGATATGTAATGTGGGGAATTCAAGTGACCAACCATAGATTGGAATCTATCCACATCTAGATCTTTCGGTACATTGGTGCTAAGTAGGGCTTGATCAAGAATTTCCCTATGACTAGGGGCAATTTTCAACAAGTCTAGGATAGATATTTGAGTGGGTGTCTTTTGTAACTATTCCACAAGATTAAACTTTGGAGGTAATACCGCTTGCTTAGATGTTGTTGTAGTCATAGCTAGTGTATTAGATGTAGAAGCTCCTTTGAGAGTGAGCTTAGCTTGACTTCACATTATGGCATTGGAAGATTCAGTTTTGTTTTTTACTCCCTTTAGAGTGATCATATTGATGGAGTGTGCATGGTTCCACCATATGGATTACATTGTCATTATTAGAATATGTGTAGTTAATTTTGTTACTCTTGGAAGACTCTCCCTTTTCATAGCTTGGCAAGGGAGTTTGAAATGCCTTATGGTCATTGTTTGTGTGATGTCCATCCACCATGACTTTTCCTTCTTCAATTAGGTCTTGATTAACATGTCTCAACTTCATACAATTGTTGGTTTTGTGTCCTTTGTTGTGATGTAAATTGTAGTAATCGTTATCGTTCCACCACTTGGGTTTTACTTTTGGTTCCCAAGGTTTAGAATCAGGAATCGTGATGATTTTGTTATCCAAGAGTGACTTTAAGACCACTTCCAAGGTATCTCCCAATGGTGTGAATGTTCTCTTAGGCCTCGCTTCCCAAGGCTATGTTTGAATAGGAGGTTTATTGAAAGTCTTTCTTGCCATTGGTGTCACAGTAGGATTTAGATTCTTTCTCATTTGAAGACTTGTTGTGAGATTGAAAACATCTAGTTTAGGTTTTGTATTAGGAGTATCAACCACTTTCTCATTAACCACATGTTTGTTCTTGTTTCCATATTTGTACTTATCTTTGGTGGGATAGTACTTGTCTTTGTTTTCCTTGTTGATAGTGATGTCACCCTTCTTAATCAAGACCTCCTCAATCTTGATGGCACTATCTATCATTTTGTCAAAACTTGGAGGTCCTTGAAATTGTATTGGAAAATTCATTTCAGGAACCAAGTTGTTAATAAAGATGTCCATTTTTTCATTTTCAAGTATCTATTGAGCATATCATGCAAATATTTTCCTCCATCTTTGTAGGAAATTCAAGAATGATTCTCCTATTTTCTGCTTGGTATTGCATAGATCCAACATTGTTACTGTGTGTCAGATGTTGTAGGAGTAGTGTTGTATGAATTTTTGCACTAGTTCATCAAACGTCTTGATTCCTATAGGTAACTTTGAGAACCAATCCATAACTTGTCCACCTAAACTTCATGAAAATAATCTTATTAGATATGTTTTCTCATGCATGAACTCCATATTGATTGTGCAAAATTCCCTCACATGATCTTGAGGGTCAGAATTTCCTATGTATTTGTCATATGTTGGTATTGTGATATTTTTAGGAAATAGAATCATCTTGAGTCCCTTGTCAAAAGGGAAAGGACATATGTGCTCCAAAGAGTATTGTTGTTTTGGCTTGTCCTTTGATTTCTTGAGCTCTTGAATTTCTTCTTGCATGCTAAGTAGTTGTCTCGTTAGAATTGACATAGGACTAAGATCTTCTTTTTTATTAAGTTGGCTTACATCATAGTCCTTTGGTAACTTCACACCTCGAGAAGTGAGTTCTAAGAAGTATTTCTCTTTGTTTTCTTCTAAAGATCTTTCAAGGAATTTTTTGAATCGTTTGTTGCTTACAACTCTTTGGTATTCTTTTTCAGTGGGATCTTCATCATCATCATCGTCATCATCTTGATGTGTCGCAGTATCATATCTCTCCTTGGTTATTTTGTGCTTTTTTTCCATGTTCTTCTTGATTATCTTGGTCATGGTATCTTTCGTCCCATCGGAAATCTTCCTGGTTGTTCATGTTTATTTGTTCGGGTGTCGCTGTATGAGTGGTGCTGGGTGTACTACCATATAAGGGATTGAGTCTTGAATTTTCTCCCATTTCCAATGTAATCAAAGGTATTCCATCCGAGAATGGGTTCTTTTCAAAATAGTAAGCTTTGTGTCTTGTAACAACCATGACAACCGGATTGAGGAACCAATGAGTGTCTTGTGTTTAAAGTGGGTTTGATTGTTTGCAATGTTTGATTGTGAATCCAAGGATGTAATAGTGGGTTTGAAATCATTTTATGGATCCAACATCAAAGGGTGTCAAAGTACCCTATTTGTGAGTTGGGAACCAAAGTGTAAGTGGGTCTGATAATGTGAAAGTTTTAGCATCAAAGGGTGTCAAAGTGCCCTATTTATGAGATGAGAACTTGGTTGTGGTTGATAGGATAAACTAACTCCATAATTGGACAATGCAGATTTGGACCATGTAAGGTGACAAGATGTTCTCAAAGATGAATCTTCTTGGTTATCAGATGGTTGTATTTTGACAACAAGAACTTACTATTGGGCCAAATGGGTATCTGAAAATGTGAAAATTTTGGTTCTAGAAGGTACAAAAGTGCTCACTGTCCCATATGCAATCCTCTTTAGGTGACTGACAAATTTTTTGGTCCCAAATGTGATCCAGGAAATATGAGGTGTGACTCAGGAAATTCAGTGGTTACCAGATGTGATCTAGGAAATTGTGTAACTACCAGATGTGATCCAGGTTTGAACATATGTGATCTGAAATATGGGATGCGATTTGGGAACCCGGGATGCGATCTTATGATGTCAGGAAATTGTATGTTTTAGTGAATTTTGAAAAGTGGGTCATATCTATTTCCAGTGACTGTCAGGTGTTTGTTAATTCTTGCAAATGCTCTGTGCTTGTTCAATTGGGGGGGATTATCTAAATTTGTATTTAGAACACACCAAGCAACCATTTTAATCAGACACACCTATCTTGCCTTATGCTAAGTAGAGATTGAAACCACTTGTTCATTGACTTAGGAACACACCTAAAGACTCCTCAGAATATCACAGTCCAATAACATGCAATGGATATTGGAGGCCATATTAGCCGAGTATTAACATTGATGGGGGCTCGATATGGTAAATGTCTTGGGCCAGTTACTATTTGCCTCACAAAAGTGATAACAAAATTTTGAGGGTGATCTAGGTAGCATCTAACATAAGGTTTTTAATGAAGGCATCCATTCACAACCATCTCCCATAGTCCCGCAATTAGGATTGAGGCCATAAGCCCTATAGGAACTTGAAAGTGTGTAGTCTCACAAGCGAGATTTAAGTGGCTCTGCTCTACATGAAATCCAAGTATGTCATTGGGATGGATCATCAATCTCCCAAGACAAGATAGATCATGTCTTCCAAGGCTTTAGCCTCAAGGAAGCATCAAATTTTATAGTGGGGTGGAAGAGTCAGCTTAAGACTTGTCCCCACTTGGGTCATTCCCATGAGATTTTTCCCTCAACCAGAAAGCCCTCTAAAGGTGTACAATAAATAAAATGGATAGATGATAATGAGCTATGGATTTCTGATTCTCCATAAAGGAGAAGAACATAATCTCCTAACTCACACCAATAATCCCAAACACATCATGCAAATTAATATCCAATTACTCCAATTTGATTCCAAATCACAAGCCAATGTTTGAGTTTCTGATTCTCCCTCAAGGGGAAAAGAGCATAGTCCTCTAATTGATTTGCAACTTGACCTCAAATTGTGTTAATGTTCCTAGAAAACCAAGCATGAAGTTTTTAAATTTCTTTGGAGGCAACCTGCAAGACAAGCATTAGTAGTCTTTTGTTTGATTTTTTCTTGGACAAATGACTTGCAAACCACTGTTAAGCTATTCAAGATCAAACAAAAACATCAAATTCACCCATTAGCTTGTTAGAAATCCCAAATTCATAAACCCTCAAAAGATAATGCTTCAAAGGAAAGTGGATATGCAATTGTAAGTTCTGGATTTTTTATTCTCCTTGAAGGAGAAGAGCATAATCTCCTAGCTTAAATTGAAAATCCAAAACATATGCAAGCGTTAGCATTCATTTCCCAATTCAAATTCAAAGTGTAAGTCAAATTTTGAGTTTCTAATTTTCCCTCAAGGGGAAAAGAGCATATTCCTCTGATTGATCTACAAGGTGAAATCAAATTGCATTTAAGTGTTCACAAACAAAAGCATTAAGTTCATTTCATCCTTTTAAAATAAATTACAAACAATGGTTAGTAGTTTTATCATTTGGGTCTCTGTCATACGTCCTGCAAACCATAGTTAAGCTATCAAAAACTAGAGAAATCAACAAGCCAAATTGTCAGGGGTCAGAAAACTCAAGAATGCAATAAAAACTCCTAGATGCAATCCTAAAATTCCCCAGCTATGATCCTATTTCCCAAAAATGATCCCATTATCCATATGCGACCTAGATCACTAGATACGATCCTGGAATTCACTAGATGTGAAAGTTCTTCCAGATGCGATCCGGGAATCCTAGATGCCATCCAGGAAATCTAGTATGCGACTGTGTTTCCCAGATGTGATCCTCTGATAAATAGGACATGATGAAAATCAATTTTAAAGGCTTGAAAAATTAGGAAATCTAGGGCATGGCCCCACGGTGGGCACCAGAAATGTGTGTGAGTTTGTGACTTGCAATACAACACTTCAATAAGATATTATATCAATTGTTAGGAGGGTTAATCAAAGAAATCATAGAAATTAACAACTAAAATTGTCTTATTGCTCTCTAGTTAGTACAAGTATGAAATAGGGGTTAGTAGCTCTCATATTTAACCCTTAAACAGTGACAATGTGACACTAAAATGAGAGATTCAAATGCAACATGTATGAAATTAAGCTAGATCTTAAGAAATACTCCAAAATTAAGCATGAAAACATGAATTCTTTACCAAATAACCCAATTGAGAGATTTCTTAATTAGCTAAAGCATCTGAATTAAGCATGAAAGCATAAGAACAACTATCCAAATTAAAGCATTAAGCATTAGGAGTGAAAATATTAGCAAGAGAGTTAAAAATCCAAATATTATGAAGCCTCCAATCCAAGCATTAAAATTCAAAGCATCAAGAAGTTAAGAAGCTCCAAAATCTCAAAATTAAGAAGGGAAGAGTGAGCCTTTGAAAATTCTCTTTTATAGATTGTAGGAGGAATTAAATGGTTGAGATGCATATGTGAGGAGTGGTTGAGATGCATCTTGGATTGATCCTTGATCCATGTGAGAGCCTCTTAATGATTAGAGTGTGTTTGTTGTATTTGTTGATTTAAGAGGTATTTATCATTTTCTTTTAATTAATAACTCTAGCCATGCATTTGGTGGGATTGAATTAATTAATTGGGCCTAGAGTTAATTGACTTGATTTTTTCTTGAAACCTTGGTGATAAATGCTTGATTTGGGATTTGAATTGATTTTATTGAATTGTGATAATTATGTCAATAATCAAAGATCAAATTAACCCAATTAAGGTATTATTCTGAACTAGGGAAAATAGGGCCTTAGGTTCTATTAGCCCAATTTTAGGTGATTACACCTACATGTTCAATTTTGAGTTTTGGTAGACTAGTGACCATCTTCTCTAAACTGGGTAATCCATGAAAGTGGTAATGCCCTACTCTTCTATGCCAAATTTATTCCTCATTTGTTGATTCATGGATTAGGGCTTGAGAAGAAGTGTATAGTTTATAAAGACATCCTTGTCTTATACCAATAGTGTGAGCATTTTTAATGGTAGAGTTCTTGGGCCAGGCTAATACTCTTCCTTCCATAAATGTGATCTTGTAACCCTTGTCTTTAAGAGATGAGATAGAAAATAGGTTTCTTTTGATCCCATGTACAAATAGTATTCTTGTGAGTTGGAGTGAGACACTAGATTTGAGTTGAATTGTATAGGACCCAATTCCTTTTACTCGATAGCCTGTATTATCTCCAATAATTACTTCCTCATAAGAAGTTTTCTCAAAGGATTCTAGGTGATCTCAAATTCTTGTTATGTGTCTGGAGGCCCCACTGTCTATCACCTAGGTGTTCTTGTTGTTTGTGACTTGACTAGATAAGGTAGAGTAAAATACAACTTTCTCTGAATTTGTATCTTTTAACCTCAGCAAAAGAATCTTGAGATTTTGTTCTATCAGAGCACTTCATCACAAGATAACCATATTTGTCACATCTAAAGCATTATACTTTAGATAGGTCTCATGTTTTATTGGATGAGTGTTTCTTGTTAGTGTTTTTACCTCTTTTCCTTTTATTAAACTTCTTTCCTCTTGTGTGAGTTTGAGTATGTAGGATTTAAATTTCCTCATTTGGATCATTCATATTGATCCCTATGGATATCAACCTAGACTCTTCTTGAATGCAGTCTATTTTCATCCTTTCAAATTTGTGGATTTTATGTCGAGCATTGATCCCTTGAATAAATGATTCCCAAGAAATAGGTATTTCATTTAGGGATAACATTGATAATTCCTTACTATTATAATCATGACCAATTGTAGATAGTTGATTTCTCAAATCATTTATCCTCATAAAATATGAAGTAATAGTCTCTCCTTGGTTCATCTTCATTTGAATGAGTTGATTTTTGAGAGTAAGGAATCTACTAGAGTTTTTTATCTCGAACATTTCTTCAAGAGCTTTGAACATGGCATATGCTAAATATAGTCTAATAATTATAGGCACTAGATGATCCTTCACTCCATCTACTAGAAATTTCATTTCTTTTGTATTATTCTTTCCCCATTGAATCTTTTCATCTTTCTCATTTTGTTCGGGTTCCTTTTCTTTCACCACTATGATTAATTCATTCTCTTTCAATATTAGTAACATTCAAAATTTCCAAGCTATGAAATTTGAGGTGCCTTCAAGTCTATCCTCAAGTCTAACTCCATTCACCATTTTGATGAGTCTAATAATTTTTATCACAAGGTAATTATAGAGTTTGGTATATAAATATATCAATATAAGAATTTGATCTAGATCTTTTATTCCAAACTTGTCTCTGATACCATGTTAAGATTTATATTTAGATGTGATTGATATTTTAATTCTTTTTTAAATCAGACTGTGAACTTGATATTTATATATTATTCTGCACATATAAATCTTCACTTGGAAGAACAATACCATTCATTTATGTGTCTTCCAAATGTAGATTTATCTAAACATAAATATTCAATTATGAGAACTGCTAGAATTATTTAGAATGATAGAGAGGGGGGGTGAACTAGTTGTTCTCAAGTGAAGATGTACCAATTGAAATTTCTAGCACTTCAACAATCTCAGATCTAATCATCTATTCAACTTGGTCTCTATAACATATATTAGAAACATATAACATGTAGTCCACTGTCCAAAAGTAATTAACTTGTAGAATATAAAAATATTCACATCAAAGCATTCACACAAGTATAACACCATGATTTATAGTGGAAACCCAACTTGGGAAAAAACACTTTGTAACATGCTACTGATATTTCACTCTTCTAAAGTGAGCTCTATGAGAAGCCAACCCTGTTAAAGGTCTACAAACACATTGCTAGGTGTGACCCTGTTAAAGGATTTAAACACTCTATCAAAAGTGACTTGGTTAAAGGATTTAGGAATATTCCATTAGAATTCCACCTTGATTAAAGGATTTATACAATGACTATTAGGTCAACCTGGATTAAAGGATTTAGACTGATACAATGGTTAGAAAGTAACAATAGTTTTTAATCTGAAAAACATACAACTCACTTTGCAAATATAGATCCACTTCACACATGTATGTTTATTTATTGACTGACCTTCATTTCCATCTCCATCACTGATCTTCTCAGAATTCTCTTCAAGCAATCACAACTTTTTTAAGATCCTTCACAATTTCACCTTCAGCCTTCTGCTTAGACTTATCAGTCAATAACATCAACCACTTTAGCCCATGCTGTAACCTCACAATTAGGTTTTCCTTTATACCTCTTCGATTAGGTAGATTAATCTTTTGTCACTTAATCTCCTTTGTAGATCTTAGGTTTAGGTTAGATTCATCAAATCCTTTCACCATTATGTTCTTCATCCTCCCTTCTAGATACAACTCCAAACTTCTCTTTGAATCCATAACAAAATGATTTACCATGCATTAAATGATACATACAATTCATTAATAAAGTCAACATGATTTACATATCCCAAGAATTTAATTATGTCAGCTGGGAATCTCAATTCTTTCTCCAAATGTAAATTACTAACACTCGGTCAATACCGTGCTCTCCTCGGTCATCATTGTGTATCTTGGTCATCTCAACAAATTGTCCTCCTCGGAAAACATCATCTTTTCTTGGTAGTTTCTTGTCGCTCGACATATACTAATGTTCGATCAACACTAAATTTACTTGGCATATACTGGCACTCAATTGACACTAACATCACTCGGCTTAAACTATATTTCTTCACTTTTTCTCATTTAAGCCTACTTATTCAGCCTTTCTTCTTACTTAGATAAATAATACATTATCTTATCAATGTGCCAACTAATCAAGTACCCATTGAAGTATCAAATAACTCAACCTTTCCTTAGGTTCTCTTGTTATCTCTTTTCCCTAATCCTCTTGATCAATCAATAGATATGGTACTATCCTAGATAGCAACTTTCTTACTAGTTAAGGTTTGACATCAATGACAATATATCAATTATTTCAATTATAGTTTCCAACAATCTCCATCTTTGCCATTGATGGAAACACCACATGAATAACACATGATTTACCAAACAACCCAAAAACTTCTATGCATTAGATTTTTATAATATCCTTAGCTTCATTATGATTCACAAATTCTTTTCCTTTCCTAACCACATACACAGTTACTCCCTCTGAATCTTTTATGTTTCTCTCTGAATCTCTCCCTCTTTTTCCTCTGAATCTCTGAATCTCTCTCTCTTTGACAACAACACCAAAGCAGTATCTATCACTTACATCTTCCATATGTAGATGTCTTCATGTTAGTTCAGTATGTTGTGTTTCTCCCTCTGTCATCTTGCTTATGACTGGTTATCATCTTTACGTCACTTCTCACAACTCTAGGACACTCCTAAAGTGTGACCTTTTCTACATCAATTTGTCAAATACTCTGTGTAGCACATTTGCAGGAGTCCTCCTAGTTGACTAGGTAGCCTTAGTTAGGGGAATCGTCCCTAGTTTACCTCTAAGATATTCATGAGCATCCTTAGGTAAAGCTTTTGTGAATATGTCTGCTAATTGTTCCTTTGTATTCACATATTCCATTCTCACTTCTTTGTCTTGTACCATCTTTCTCAAGTAATGATACTTGATAGAAATATGCTTAGTCTTTGTGTGCAATATCACTGGATTCTTTGATATATTGATAGCACTTGTGTTATCATAGAAAATAATAACCAACTTAGTGATTTCCTCTTTCATTCCTTTCAACAATTTCTTGATCCACAATAAATTTGAACAATTCATTGCAGCAACTACATACTCAGCTTCTACTATAGATTGGGAAATGCAGTTCTATTTCTTGCTTGTCCAGGAGACTAATCTCTTTCCTAGAAAGAATGCTCCACCACTTGTGCTTTTTCTATCATCAACATTTCCAACCCAATCTGCATAAGTGTAAACTCTCAATTAAAAATTTTCATCCTTCTTGTAGTATAATCCATAATCCTTTGTCCCTTTCAGATATCTCAGTATTCTCTTTACCACCATCATACGATTTTCCTTAGGATTGGAAGAAAATATTGCCACAATCCCAACTGCTAGGGAAATATACGGTCTATTGTGGACAATATATTATAGTTTTCTAATCATAGATCTATACAAGGTTTGATTCACTTTAGCATTATCATCAGTTTTAGATAGTTTCTATCTAGTAGCCATAGGAGTACTTGTCTATAATCCTCCATACCAAAAGTTTTTAGTATCTCTTTAACATATTTAGATTAAGTAATAAAGATACCTTTCTCCATCTGATAAACTTGTAAACCAATAAAGAATTTTATCTTACCAAACATAGACATTTCAAACTCAGTTTTCATCTTATTTAAAAATTTCTGAAATAGGGCATCTTGTCCTCCAAATATGATATCATCAACAAAAATTTAAGCTAACAAAATCCCTTTACCTTCTTCATTTTTCATAAATAGATTGTTGTTGTCATTTGTTCTTGCAAATCCAATCTTTATCAAGTAGTTGTGCAGTCTCTCATACCATGCTCTGGAGGCTTGTTTCAATCCATACAATGCCTTGTTCAACTTGCAAACCATATTTTTCTTGCTTGGGTAAAACAAATCCTTTAGGTTGTTTAATGTATACTTATTCTTCTAATATACCATTCAAAAATGTAGATTTTACATCCATCTGATATACTTTGAAATCTTTATATGCAACATATGCAAGTAGAGTCCTCACTCCTTCTAATCTTTCTACAAGGGAAAATATTTTTGCATAGTCTATTCCTTCTTGTTGTGCATACCCATTGCATACCAATCTTGCCTCATTTCTTGTGACTTGTCCATGTTCATTTAGCTTGTTTCTGAATACCCATTTTGCTCCAATAACATTCTTATCTTCTAGTCTCGACACCAGAGTCTAAGTATCATTCTTTTCTATTTGATTAATTTATTCATTCATGGCTTGTATCCAGTCATCATTCTCTAAAGAATCTTTTACTATCTTAGGCTCAAATTGATGAAGGGTGCTCCCCTTAATACCACAAACACGCAACAGAAATAGAGAACAAAATTTTTTTGCAAGAACATAAAATGGGCTTATTATTATCTCCACAAATGTGGAATTACAAACTTTTAGAATTACAATATGCAAAGCCACATGGGCATCTTCCTTACAATATTCTAAGGGAAAAAGCCTCAAATGATTCCCTAGAACTACTCTGAGATGCTCCCAACTGCCTAAGACAACACTACAGACCTTTCTTATATAGGCAATTTCCACTGCCCGAGACGGTTCCAAAAATTTAGCCCTTTAGGCCGACTAAACATAGAATTATTTATTTTTCACAATTATTACAATAGGGTCAGCTCGAAAGAAATACAAAATATGATTTTAGGTAACCCAACTTCCAGAGGCCACAACTTTTTAACCATAACTCTATTTTTCTATTGTAACCACTTTTTGGAAACACCATGACAAGATCTATAGTGCCTGACATGTAGTAGCACTAGTCAATTGGGGGTCAATCATGATCTGGAGCCTCTAAGGCCTTCAAAATTGACCTAAAAGATTTCATACCCAAAAACCTCAATAACTTCACCAATATTGATGATGTGGCAATGAAAATCAACTGGTAGGCTAAAATGACTGAGATGAACCTCCAACTATGAAATCAGAACATTGTGAGATCGTATGACCAACTTACTAAAAATAGTAAGTTTCCATAAATGGCAGCTCTGCGCAAGATAGCCCTTATGGAAAACAAAACCAGAAATATTTTTGGGTGATGCAAGATTGCTCTTACACCCAAGATGCTCCTGCATCAGACACCCAGGGTAATTTGAGAAGTGACCCTGTCACGACTCAGGTGTGAAGAGGAAAACCAAGATGGTTAACCTCCTCCCTTGTCAGTCATGATGAATCTTCAATAGGTCATCCTTTCCACTTGACCATATATTATTCATATGTCCCATTCCTTGTGCTTCTACCAACATGACTATCTAGTATATCCTCAATCTCCTTTGTATCTGAACTAGTTGCTGGAATACTCCACTATGCTTCTGTGATCTCATTTTCAACACCTCCTTCATGATACTCTATCAAATCTGAAATGTTGAACATTGGTGAAATATTCAGCTCAGTAGGTAATTCTACCTCATACGCATTTCTTGTATCTTGCATGGCCCAAACTTCTTCATTTTCAACTTGTTATATGTACCAACTAAAAATCGCTCCTTCTGCAAATGAACCATAACTTCATCTCCAACCTGAAATTCCTTATGCCTCCTTTTCTCATCTGCCTTAGCCTTATATTGCACATTCATCTTGGTAATGTGCTTCCTCACCTCCTCATGGATGTTCCTCAAGTGTTCTGCAAAATCCTCAGCTTCAGCACTATTTATTTCTCCTTTATCTATCTTCCTCAACTCAGATGCATTTCTGGGACTATTTCCATATACAATCCAGAAAGGTGATCTACCAGTGCTCCTATTGATAGAATTATTGTATGCAAATTCCGCCTGTGGTAAAATCAAATCCCATCCTTTTGGCTTGTCTCCAACCAAACATCTTAGCAAATTCCCCAAAATCCTATTCACCACCTCTGTCTGTCCATTAGTCTGTGGATGATGTGATGAACTAAAATTCAAATCTGTCTTCAACTTCTGCCACAATGTGCGCTAGAAATATCCAACAAACTTAGTGTCCCGATCTGAAACTATACTCTTTGGCAAACCATGTAGTCTCACCACTTCTCTGAAAAACAATTATGCTATGTGGACAACATCATTAGTCTTCTTGCAAGGAATAAAAAGTGCCATCTTTGAAAATCTGTCAACTACCACAAAAATTGAGTCATGTCCCCATTGTGTCCTCGATAAACCAAGAACAAAGTCCATATGAATATCCTCCCAAGGTTTCTCTGGTACAGGTAATGGCTGATACAACCCTGTATTTCACTTTACTCCTTTCGCCATCTGACATACTCTACAACTCTGTACAAACTTCTTGACATCTTGCTGCAACTATGGCCAACAATAATTCTCACTAACCAAAGCAAGGGTTTTATCATGACCAAAATGTCTAGCCAATCCTCCGCTATGCTTCTCCTTGATGAGATTCTCCCTCATAGAACTTTGTGGAATGCACAACTAACTCGCTCTGAATAGCATATCATCCTGAATGATGAAATCTAACCACTTCATTTTGTCTAGAGTAACAAGTTTTTTACAAGCTTTCCAAGCTTCACCAAAATCAGGATCCTCTAGATACAAATTATTGAGTTCCTTGAACCCAACCACCTCAATCTACATTTCTATCAGCAATAATTGCCTTCTGCTAAGTGCATCTGCAACCCTGCTAGACTTTTCACTCCTGTGTTTTAAAAAAAATGTATAACTCTGCAAAAACTCAACCCATTTCAAATGCCTTTGATTCAACTTTCCTTGACTATTCAAATATTGCAAAGCTTGATGATCAGTATACAAAACAAACTCTTTAGGAAGCAGATAGTGTCTCCACTTCTTTAATGCTTGAACTATAGCATAAAATTTCTGATCATAAACATAATATTTTCTCTTGGCATCATTTATCTTTTCACTAAAATAAACAATAGGTTTACCTTCTTAGCTCATAAAAGCTCCTATTACAGTACCACTAGCATCACAGTCTACTTGAAACACCTTATTAAAATTTGGAAGTGCTAAAAGAGGTTGTTCTGTAACTTTTTGTTTCAACAATTGGAAACTCTTTTCTGCCCCATGAGTCCACTTAAAATCTTTTCTATCCCCTCTCATTGTTTCAGTCAAGGGTCCACAAATATTGCTAAAACTCTTGATAAAATTTCTGTAAAAGCTAGCCAAACCATGAAAATATCTTACCTCAGTTGCACTTCTTAGAGTAGGCCATTCAATAATAGCCTGCACTTTCTTTGGGTCCATTTTTAGACCTTCTGCTGAAACTACAAATCCCAACTACACTAACTCCTTTTTCACAAAACTGCACTTCTTCAAATTAATCAATAATTTCTCTTCTCTTAACTTTTCAAACACCATACGAATATGCATCATATGCTCCCACAATGTCTTACCGAAGATCAAAATATCATCTAGGTAAACAATGACAAACTTACCCAAAAATTCTTTCAGAACCTTGTTCATGAGCCACATGAAAGTGCTCAGTGCATTAGTTAGCCCAAAAGGCATGAATAACCACTCATACAATCCTTCCTTTGTCTTGAAGGAAGTCTTCCATTCATCTCCTTCTCTGATCCGAATCTGGTGATATCCACTCTTTAGATCTATCTTTGAGAAATACACAGCTCCACTCAAACAATCCATAATATCATCCATTCGTGGCAATGGAAACCTATAATTGATTGTAATCTTGTTTATTTCCTTGGAGTCTATACACATCCTCCATTCTCCATTTTTCTTTGGTGGTAATACTACTGGTATAGCATAGGGACTCAGACTCTCATAGATCAATCCTTTCTACAACAACTCATGTGCTTGTCTATTCAACTCCTCACTTTCTGCAGATGTCATTCTATGTGCTGCCTTATTTGGAAAACTCACTCCTGGGATCAAGTCCATCTGATGAATGATCTTCCTGACTTGTGGTAATCCATCAGGCACATTATCAGATACAATATCTTGAAACTCATTCAACAAATCTGCAACTTCTGCAGGTACATCTTCTACTTCCTCTTTACTAACTTTTGGAATTAAAGAAAAATATACATACTCATGCCTCATATCCTCTAGGAATTTTCTTCCATCAAAAAAAAATATTCTTGCACTACCACATACCTTTTCTTCTTTGTCATTCAATGGATTTAGCTTATGTCACACTCCATCCTTTGTCAAGGAATAGGTATTCAAATGACCATCATGTACAACACATCTATCAAACTACCATGGTCTACCCAACAACCTATGACATGCATCCATAGATATGATATCACACATTACCTCATCATGGTATCCACCAATATTGAACTTTACTAGGCATTGTTCATTGACCATGACCTTGTGGTCATCCTGCACCTAGGCAATCCGGTATGGATGTGGTTGTTTCTATCTCTTGAGCTTCAACTTTGTCACCATCTCTTCTAACACCAAATTGTCAGTGCTCCCACTATCAATAATCACATCACAACATTTACCTTCACACTTGCACTTGGTGCGAAATAGGCTCCTCCTTTTCTCAGGTTCATTCTCACCACTCAACATGACTCTTCTGTTAATCAATGTTTCTCCTTTTTCAAAATCTTTAGAATTTGATGATCTGGCATCTTCATCTACATGTGCAACTCTGGCCTAGCCTTCATTCCTCCTATTTGTCCTTCCTTAGCGTTGATGACATTCAAATGCCCTATGACCTTCTTCTCCATAGTGAAAACATGTTCCACAGAAGCCTCCCCTTCTAGATCCTTGTCCTCTTCCTCTTCCTCTCTAATCTCTATTACTCTGATCCTGGAAGCGATTGCAATTATTTCCTCTCTAATTCTGACTACTACTAGCCTCATCCTTCTTTTTTGGATCTTCATTTTGGCTTCCATATGACCATCCACCAAATCGTCTACCATGACCTCTTTCATTTTGTCTACTCTTGAACTTCTTGTTAAGCTTTTCCTCTACTTCTAGGGCAAACTGGTATGCCTCTTCAATACTGTTCATTCAAACTAGATTTAGCTCCTCCTGAATGCTCGACCTCAACCCATTAAGGTAATAGGAAAATTTCTCCCTATCAACTTCTGCATGGTCTGTTCTGATGAGGATTTGATAGAAGTCCTCTGTATACTCCTAAATAGATCTTCCTGCTTGCTTCAAACTTTGCATTTTCTTCAGTAGGTCAAGCTCATAATCAATAGGAATGAATTGTCACTTCAATTTATGTACCATTCGATCCCATCTTATGATTTTATCCTTTCCTCTTCTATTTCGCTCCAATTGAATCTCTTGCCACCAAATCTTCGCATGACCCTTTAGTCTGGCCTTCACAAACTTGACCCAATTAGGATCCTCAATATCTTCATACTCAAAATATTCTTCACATTCATTGATCCAGTTGATCAATTCATCTAGGTTAAGATTCTCTGAAAATGTAGGAACCTCAATCTTAAGTATTTTTTCCCGATCTTGGATATGGCCCGGAAAAGCCTTTCTTCCTCTTGATTCAAAACTTTGAGTTCTACTTCTTGATCATCATTTCCTTCTTTGGCTTCATCTTCACTTTTGTCTCTGACATTAAGATTCATTCCTCTGCTAATATCTTCTTGCAATGCTCGCACTTGTCTCTGGAGCTCTCTAACCTCAGGTGTCACAACACTAGCTCTTCCACCACATTCCCTTCATGGAGGCATTTTCATGCGCATCGCTGAAACCCTAACCACGGTCCTGGTGCAAACTACCTCATAGTCAGCGATCTATTTACACAAAAACCCTAACCCATGGTCCCGGTGCAAACTGCCTCATAGTCAGTGATCTGTTTACACACTCAGGAACTCCTGCTCTAATACCACTTGATGAAGGGTGCTCCCCTTAATACTGCAAACACACAATAGAAATAGAGAACAACAACAATTTGCAAGAACAAAAAATGGGCTTCTTATTATCTCCACAAATGTAGAATTACAAACTTTCAGAATTACAATATGCAAAGCCACATGGGCATCTTCCTTACAATATTCTAAGGGACAAATCCTCAAATGATTATCTAGAACTACTTTGAACTGCTCCCAATTGCCTAAGACAACACTATAGACCTTTCTTATATAGGCAATTTCCACCACCCGAGAAGGTTCCAAAAATTTAGCCCTTTAGGCCGACTAAACATAGAATTATTTATTTTTCACAATTATTACAATAGGGTCGGCTCAAAAGAAATACAAAATATGATTTTAGGTAACCCAAATTTTAGAAGCCATAACTTTTTAACCGTAACTCCATTTTTCTATTGTAACCACTTTTCAGAAATGCCATGACGAGATCTACAGTGTCTAACATGTGGTGGCACAAGTTAGTTGGGGTCGATCGCGATCCGGACCCTCTAAGGCCTTCAAAATTGACCTGAAAGATTTCATACCCAAAAATCTCAATAACTTCACCAATACTGATGATGTGGAAATGAAACTCAACTCGTAGGCTAAAATGACTGAGATGAACCTCCAACTGTGAAATTAGAACATTCCGAGATCGTATGACCAACTTACTAAAAATAGTAAGTTTCCATAAATAGAAGCTTTGCACAAGATAGCCCTTATTAAAAACAAAACTAGAAATATTTTTGGGTGATGCAAGATTGCTCTTACACCTAGGATGCTCCTGCATCACAAACTCACATAGTAAACATGTAGGGTATTTCAAATTACTTCTTGTCAAGACTCCAAATTCTTTATCTCCAATGATTTTCTCAGGCTTTTGATGTCTTCTTACATACTGCGCCAAGGTAGGTTCATATTTATTTTCTCCTTGACCTTGATCTTTAGGTTCATCATGCAAATTATCATATTCTTCTACTGATTGCTCAGTAGCATCCTCCTAATGCTTGGTAGCATCCTCCTGATGTTTGACATTGCTTATCCATAACTCTGCATCTGGTTCAAGTGTATTACTTACCTCTCCTCCCATGTAAATAAAAGATCTATAATATTTAGGTTCTTGTTTTCCCTCTAGTTCGTTCTTTTCTGCATATTGATCAACTCTAACATTTGCACTTTCCACAACTTTGTTAGTGTTATAATTCAAACACTTATAAGATTTTCTCTTAGTGGAATAACCTAAGAATATGCCTTCATCACTTTTGGTATCAAGTTTTCCATTCCTATTGTCTTTCAATATATAGAATTTACTCCCAACGATTCTAAAATACTTCACATTAGGTGCATAACCATTCCATAAATCATAAGGTGTAGCATTTGTACCTTTCTTGATTTGTACTCAATTTAAGGTATAAACATATGTATTTACGGCTTCTCTCCAGTATTTTTGTGCAACATTCTTCTCAATCATCAGTGTTCTTGCACAATCCATAATTGACCTATTTCTTCTCTCTGTTGTGCCATTCTATTGAGGTATTCTCAATGCAGACATCTATCTCTTTATTCCTCTATTATTTCAAAATAGATTGAACTCATTTGATATAAATTCTCCACCTCGGTCATATCTCAAATATTTTAGGCTTCTACCTGTTTATTTTTCAACTTTTTCCAAATACCACTTAAACAACTAAAATGCATCAGATTTCTCTTTCAAAAACATTACATTCATCATCCTAGTGTAGTCATCAACAAACAAAATAAAGTACTTATCACCACAATAACTTTGTACACCCCTAGGTCCACAAAGGTCAGTATGAACCAATTCCAAGATATTTTTAGAAGTATATGTCTTTCTCTTAAAACTAGACTTTGTCATTTTTTCCAATTGACACTGTTTACACATCACATTATCGGGTTTCTTCAATCTCAGTAAACCTATAACTTTCTTCTTTTTACTAATATTTACAAGATTATCAAAATTCACATGACAAAGTCTCTTATGCCATAACCATCCATCATCAAATTGTGCAAACAAACATGATTCTTCAGATAGGTCTAGATAGAAAAAGTTACCTTTTGTCTATTCTCCACTTCCAATTAGTTCACTAGTGGCATCAACTATTTTAGTGATGAAATTCCACTATGTAACTAGTACTATTCAACTATACAACACTCAACAAATTATAGTTAAGACCTTCAACCCAATAATAATTTTCACATGTGATCTTATCAGTCAGCTTAATTGATTCTTTACCTCTCACATGACATGGTGCATCATTACCAAACTTAACACTTCTACCTTTGTAATGATCTAGGGTTTCAAATTTAATTTTATCACCAGTCGTGATGTGAACAACCACTATCAATAATCCATTTATCACATTTACTCACATAAGAAATAAGTGCAGTTTTCTCATCTTCATCAAAATCATCTTTCATAGCAACATAAACTACTTCAATATCACATTCATCAGATTCACTAGTGTCACTGTCAGTTTCCTCTTCAAACATATAGCAAGATTTCTTACCTTTGTCTTTGTGCCTTTGGTGATCTCTGTCATTTATCTTATCCTTGCACCTACTTTCCCTTCTCTCATCCTTGTCAGTCCTTGATGCAGGAGCATCTCAAGTCCTTGGCAATCCTGTGTCACCAAAAACAATTTGGAGTTTGTTTGTGTTGCTCAATTTCTTCTTTGACCGAGTTGGTCAGTAGTTGGTTGGTTTCCTTTAGTTACCAAGTGTGGTTGGTTCTCTCCTGGGTGGTTGGTTATTTCACTAGCGCTCGGCATTGCCTCTCTACTGCTCATTTATATTTCTTACTGACGGGTTTAGTTTTATTTCCTATTGTGGCCGACTTGTGCATTTATATTAGATCATGGATTTAATGTTAGAATCCATGATTGGGAAGTGTGTGCTCCCAAATTTGACCTCTACTTCCATTAATTATGGATTTGAAGGCCCACTTAGCTCAGTAGCTTCTTGTATAAATGTAGATGTTTGGTTGTAGTTTAAGGGAGTCAGTTTTGGATAGAAGATAGTAGACATTAGTTTGGAGATTTTTGATAGATCCTCACATGTTTGAGGACTTCTGAGATTCATTGTAATATCAGGCCCTAACCGGGAAGGCCTTACAGCTCGGCATGTATGGTTCTAATATTTGATAATATATGAAAGATCTAACATTCTCTCTCTCACTGTTGTTGTTTGTTGCTTACACATGTGTGTTGTAGGCTTGAATCATTAGGGTGCACCATTTTTTGGCCCCTCTTGCTCCTTGTCTTGTTTTAGGTGGTATGTTGCTAGCTTGGATCATTAGGGTGCACCATTATTTGGCCCCTCTTGCTCCTTGTCTTGCGTCAGGTGGTATTAGAGAGAGGTGAGATCTTGATCTAGGTCTGTGGATCTAGGTTTGTAGGTTCCTCTTGAAACCCTAGTTGAATTGTTGTGGGGTAGAAGATTGTGATCTGACCTGCAATTGCAGAGGGTTGTGAAGATGGTTCGTGGGAGGCAATATGTAGATCCAGGATTGGCGGATATGATAAGGAAAATTGCTGCTAGATTAGAAGTAGTAGAAATAGCCCAAAGAAGAGCCAAACATCTTGAAGATGTTAGTGATGATGAAATTGAAGAAGAACAGGTGAATGCAGAACTTGCTCCTGTTAAGGATCAAGGCGAAGAAATATTTTTGAAGGCTTTGACAAGTCTGAAGTCAACACCACATTTTAATCCTCCTGAGTATAGTGGAAAGTTGGATTCTGATGAATTGGTGGACTGGATGACCGAGATGGAAAAGTATTTTGAATATGAAAACATTCCTATGGATAAGAAGGTGAAGATTGCAAGCAAAAATTTGAAAATTCATGCATCCTTATGGTGGGAACATCTGCAGTTGGATAGAAAAAGGAAAGGCAAAGACAAAATCAAGGTATGGAGTAAAATGGTGAACAAATTGATAGGAAAGTTCTTACCTTGTGATTATCAGATTAACCTAGTTCGGTGAATGCAAAGTTTGAGATAGAAATATAGCTCGGTAAAAGAGTATATTGAGGAATTCTACAAATTAGATATCAAATCTAGACCTGATGAAGATGATGTGGAAAGAATTGGTAGATACTTTAATGGTTTGAGAATTTCCATCCAAGAGGAAATTAGTATGGTGAAATTGGAGAACATTGAAGATGCTTATCAATTTTCTTTGAAGGCCGAGGAGAAATTGAACAAGAGACATGAGAAAAGACAAAGAGGTTGAGGTGGTAGATTCCCTAGAGGAAGAGGTAGATCTAATGGCGAAAATGGTAGATCTGAACTAGAAAGGAAAAATTTGGACAAAGGCAAGACTGAGTGGAAAGGTGAAAGTTCTAGAGGCAGAGGTAGTAACTATTGAGGTGGTTATGGCAAAGGAAGTTTTCAAGGAACTTTTTACAATTATGGAGGACATAGATCCTTTGAATGTACACAAGCTAGTAAGAAGGCTGGTAGTAGTAGAAATGCTTTGGTGCAAGAAGAGTCAACGAATGAACCTGTGAAAGAAAATAACTTGATGGTAAGGAGAGCACTATGGAATGAAAGCAAGAAGGAGGATCCGGTAAGGAAAAGTTTGTTCAAGATGAGATGTAGAGTTTCTAATAGAGTTTGGAAGGATCATTGACAGTGGTAGCTCAGAGAATTTGGCATCTGAAGAGATGGTCACAAAATTGCCATTGGAAAGGTTGGTACATCCAAAGCCCTATCAAATTTCATGGATCAAAGATAAGCATACAGTCTTGGTAAGTGAACAATGTTATGTGAATTTGAAGATTGGAAAGTACTATAATAAGGTGTTGTGTGATATCATGCCTATGGATTGTTGTCATATTTTGTTGGGTAGACCTTGGCAATATGATAGACATGCTATATATGATGGGAGATTGCATAAGTATACTATTGTGGCTGATGGAAAGAAACAAATCTTGTTACCATTAATAGAAGAACCTGTTAATAATGTTTGCACATCTGTGAAAGTTTATTTGATGGAAGGAAGAAAGTTTGTTAACTCTTTGAATAGGAATGATGTATGCTTTGTTGTGATTCCTAACAAGCTGAGTAAGAAAACAGAGGATAATGTCCCTGAGGAAATTGATAAATTACTCACCGAGTATAGTGATATCATTTCTGATAATGTACTTGATGGTTTACCACCTAAAAGAAGAATTGATCATTGTATGGATCTAATCCCTGGAGCTAGTTTACTGAATAAGGAACCTCATGGGTTGACACCTACCGAGAATCAAGAATTGAACTGACAGATTCAAGAGTTGCTAGAGAAAGGTTTGATCAGAGAAAGTTTGAGTCCTTGTGCAGTAACTTCTGTATTGGTACGAAAGAAGAATGGAGAATGGAGAATGTGTACTGATTCCATAGAAATCAATAAGATAACAGTGAAGTATAGGTTTCCTATGCCAAGAATGGATGACATAATGGATAGTTTGACTGGAGCAAAGTATTCCAAAAAGATTGATTTAAAAAGTGGGTATCATTAGATCAGAATCAGAGAAGGTGATGAATGGAAGACTTCTTTCAAGACAAAAGAAGGTTTGTATGAGTGGTTGGTTATGCCTTTTGGTTTAACTAATGCATCGAGTACTTTTATGAGATGGACGAATGAATTTTTGAAGAAATTCTTGGGTAAGTTTGTGATTGTATATCTTGATGATATTCTGATATTCAGTAAGACCAGAGAAGAGCATTTTTTGCATGTTAGACAAGTTTTGCAGAGATTGAAAGAGGAGAAGTTGCTGATAAATCTAAAAAAGTGTTCATTCATGAAAGAAGAGATTGTGTATTTGGGATTTGTTATTTCAGCTGATGGTTTGAAGATGGATCTTGAAAAGGTTGAAGCTATTTTGAATTGGCCTTCACTTGTGAATGCTAGTGAGGTAAGATCATTTCATGGTTTGGGGAAGTTTTCACCAAAAGTTCATAAGGAATTTTAGTTCAATCTATAATGCTATGACTGAGACTATGAGAGGAGACAAAAGAGAATTCAAGTGGACACATGGAGCTAACAGAAGTTTTGAGACCTTGAAGCAGAAGGTTTCTAAATTACCTATTTTGGCATTACCTAATTTCAGTAAAGTATTCCAAGTAGAATGTGATGCAAGTGGAAGTGCAATTGGAGCTGTGTTGAGTAAAGAAGGTAAACCTATTTCTTTCTTTAGTGAAAAGTTGAATGATGCTAGAAGGAAATATTCTGTGTGTGATCAAGAATTCTATGCTATTGTTCAAGTACTGAAGAAATGGAGACATTATTTGATATCGAGTGAATTTGTGTTGTATACTAATCATAAGGCTTTAAAATATTTGGGTAGTCAGAATAAGTTGAATCAGAGACATATGAAATGGGTTGAGTATTTGCAGAGTTATACATTTGTGATAAAGCATAAGAGTGGAGTCACTAACTGAGTTGTTGATGCATTGAGTATAAGAAGATCTTTGATGATCGAGATGAAAATTAAAGTTCTTGGTTTTGATGAGATGAGAGATTCTTATGAGTTTGACCCTAATTTTTTTGAGCCTTGGAGAAAGTGCAGAGAACCTATTTCAGATCAACAAGACACTAAATGGGATGAATATTTCATTCAGGAAGGTATGTTGTTCAAAGGTATTCAGTTGTGTATAGCGAGAGGAGTAATGAGAACTAATATGATAAAAGAGATACATAGTAGTAGTTTGGCTGGACATTTTGGTATTGATAAAACATGGAATTTTCTTAAGGAGAAATACTTTTGGCCGCAGTTGTATAAAGATGTTCATAAATTTGTGAAAAGTTGTGGAATTTGTCAAGTTGCAAAAGGAGTAAGTCAGAATACTAGATTGTATACACCGATTACTGTTCTTGAGAAACCTTGGATTGACATCAGTATGGACTTTATTAGTGGCTTAGCGAAGACAATAAGAGGTAATGATTCTATATTTTTTGTGGTGGATAGATTTTCTAAGATGACACATTTTATACCTTGTAGAAAGACATCAGATCTAGTACATGTAGCAGATCTTTTCTTTAAGGAAATTGTCAAATTGCATGGATTACCGAGGAGTATTATCTCTGACCGAGATAGTAAATTTGTTGGTTATTTTTGGAAAACACTTTGGAAAAAATTTGGCATTGACTTGAAATATAGTTCTACATTTCACCCACAAACGGATGGACAGACTAAGGTTGTGAACAGAAGTTTGGGAAATCTTTTGAGATGTTTAGTTGGAGACACACCAAGTAATTGGGATTCTATGTTAGCACAAGTAGAGTTTGCATATAATAATTCAATGAATAGGAGTACTGGAAAGACACCATTTGAGATTGTGAATGGCACACAACCAAGAGGAATATCTTATTTGAGAGATATTACTGATGAGAATAAGAAAAGTGTTGAAGGAGTAAAGTTTGCTGAGTATATGAAGACATTGCATGAGGATGTGAAGCTGAAGCTAGAAGACAGTAATAAAAAATATAAAGACAGAGCTGATAGATCAAGAAGACATAAAACTTTTGATGTTGATGATGAAGTGATGGTTCATTTTAAGAAAGGTCGATTTCTTGTTGGAACATATGGAAAGCTGAAGATGAAGAAGTTTGGACCTTACAAGATTTTGAAGAAATTTGATAGTGGAAATGCATATGAAATTGAGTTACCTGATGACATGGACATATCACCGATTTTCAATATTGCTGATTTATATGAATATCATGAACCTGATGAAGAAGTAACAGTACCAACAGAATATCCTAAGAAGCAGAATGATGAAGTTGAACAGATTTTAAAGGAAAGAGTTGGCAAAATTACAAGAGGAAAACAGTACATGGAATATTTGGTTAAGTGGAAGAATAGACTAATGGAAGATAGTTCTTGGATTTCATAGTATGAGTTGGATGTAGCTCGGACTAGACCTACCAAATGATTCAGAGAATCATTTCAAAATAACCCCAGGTGTTTGATGCAAGAGCATCTTGGGTCCTTGGCAATCCTGTGTCACCAAAAACAATTTGGAGTTTTTTTGTGTTGCTCAGTTTCTGCTTTGACCGAGTTGGTCAGTTTCTTTTGGTTACCGAGTGTGGTCGGTTCTCTCCTGGGTGGTTGGTTATTTCACTGGCACTTGGCATTTATTGTTTGCTGCTTGATTATCTTTCTTACCGATGGGTTTAGTTTTATTTCTTGTTGTGGCTGACTTGTGCATTTATATTGGATCATAGATTTAATGTTGGAATTCATCATTGGGAAGCCTGTGGTCCCAAATTTGACCGTTACTTCTGTTAATTATGGATCTGAAGGCTGAC